>JAKOGI010004581.1:0-23842 GCA_029747015.1 Carnegiea gigantea
GATTTTTTAACACGAGAATTTTTACAAGGATCACATCATCAGCTCTTGACACAAAATCAATCTTAGCATACTCAATACCTGTATAGGCCGAAAACTACAATTTTATCCTATTACTACTAACAACTTCAATATCTTATTTTCAGCCATCACTATGAATCAAGACAATAAAAAAGAAAGAAAGATTCGAACTTCACAGCAATATGCCATGACACCTGTTACTCCAACCCAAACCCATCCTCAATATTCAATCCCAGTTACAAACCAGTTCCAAGCCTTACCTTCTGCAGATTTTCCTCCATTATCTTATGCTCATGCCTCAATCAAACCTCCTTCATCTCCTACTCAAACGTCTTCCTCGATTCATCCAAATATTTCAGCAAACCAATACACAATCAGGTTGCCTATACTAAATACAGAGAGCCCCAATCTCTTCTCGAACTCAATAAATTAGTCAAAGCTACGTTTCTTTCAGAATGCTACCATATTCCCGATTCTCCATTCAAAACACGACAATTTTATGAACTTATCCTCGTTGATTCCAAATCCGTCGAAATAGAACACATTCTCGATAAACATACACCAAATTTTATAGCCTATTCCAAATGTCGAATCCTCAAAGTTCTTACAGGAAAAGACTGGCCTACTACATATACTACCAAATCCTTTTCTGTTCCATTCAATCCGTCAGGTTATCACTATATTGATTATCAAAAAGCTTGGTATGAAACATTTCTCTACCGACCATTCAATCATTCTTCGTTCTTCAGCTTTGATACAAGACCTGAATTTACTTTTCCATCATGGTTTTATGAATGGTGGACTATCTATGGTAGTCTACAAATCATATGGTCAGAAGAAGTCAAAAACTCATTTCAATTTTATTCCACCTACGCCACAAATCTTCCAGACCTCACAGAAATCCTATTTCACAAGAAATTCGGTATTCCATGGATTTTTTGTTGGTCCTTCAGTATTATGCAATATTATCCACCACTAGCATCATTCTCTCTCGTCAGCGACTATAAGATCAAATGGTGGGAAAAATTTACAGTTAACAAGTTTTGTTCCTTAGACGTTGTTCAAGCAAAACTGCTACATACACCACAATCAATGATTCCAACCACACCCTCAACCCCTCAAAAGAAGCAAGAACGGTCCTCAAAAGATACAGGCAAAGCTACCTCATCAAATGAGACAGGCAAAGCTACCTCATCCAATGAGCTTGATGAACTCCAATTAGTCAAGCGAGAAATCAAATTACTCAAAAAGCAAAAACAATTATTATTATCCAAAGCGACCTCCTCTGCTTCACCCGCATCCTCAGATCATTCTGACTATGATCCATGGGGCGGTCCATGTGCTGAAGACCCTTATGACTATTGAGTAGCTTTCTACTTCTACTCCTAGTCGTTATTCAAAAAAAAAAAACAAAAAGGGAATGAACAAAAGACAAAAACACAATCAAGAAAAGAGCCCGCAAAGGTCACGGCCTTTGGCAAAAGTAAGGGCCATTATTTCTTTACGTAGTTTTTGTTTTGTAGGATTCCATTCAATTCCATACATGCATTCAAGCCATCCAATTTGCCAAGTTCAATGCAGAAAAATCCAAGATCAATTCAATTACACACGGCATCCAAAAGGACTAATAATTAATGATGCAATTCAATGTCCACGTTACTTTTCCAAAGGAAGCAAGTCAAAAATACTATCTAGCAATTACTAAGGCAATTCAACGTGTCACCACTCAATTCAATCATGCCAATGACTCATCAAGACAAGCAATGACTCAACACGGCAACTAATTATGACTCATCCTGACAAACAATTTAAGACATCAGAACAATTATTCAAGCGTACTGTTCACGACAGCTCATCAGAATAATAATTCAAGAATACTGTTCAAGAAGACAGCTTATCAGAATACTGTTAAAAAAGGACAATAATTCAAGAATAGTCCAAGGTCCATTATTACTCAGCACTGTTCCACTTTTGACGTCGCTCCAGTCCAAGTTCAACACCAAGCAACAATAATTCAAGATTGTCGCCAGCAATTATCAACACCAGATTCAATCTTTATCGTCCACTTGTACACATTTAATTCCATCTTGCATTTTATGAATAGATACTCAATAGCATTGTATTAGGCATCATCTCATTATCACAAGATCGCGCAATCATGTAATCGTGTAAATTACAAAACCAAAAATCACTACAAACCATTCTCAACCTCCTCCCTCTCTCAAAAAACCCTGTACTACAACCTTGTATCAAGTTTGTTAATTCAAATCAAAGTAAGTTTTATTCATCTCCTTTTCTCATTTCAATTCTGTTATTTTTAAATTCGTTTTAATTAGCATTTCAAAATAATTTTCCTGCATCATATCAATTTGCTACTCCGCTCCCCTGCATTAATCCACACTTAGGCCTTACCTATTACCCGGCCTAGGTCGATCCTGCTCCTCCTGGAAAGAAATATATAAACAATTAGAAGAATTAATCATTAGATTACGCAACCATATAGCCTCAATAAATTTTAAAGATTTTTATACAAAATGGTTACATGAGTATCATCAATTAGCTTGCCAGCGTCATGATTTAGAAAAAACCATAGACTATTGGCAAACCAATCTTAGAATACTCAATGCCTGCATAGGCCAATATCAAATCATCTAGCCTTCACCCATTCAATGCGGAGTAATATATTTCCAAAACTATTTTTCAAAAGATTTTGAACAAAACAAGTTTCAACACCTTGATAAAGCATTTCCTTACTCTAACAACCATCATTTATTTTCAGCCATCAACACTTCAAACATCTCAGTCCTTTACCATGAATACTCAAACCCATCTTCCTTATGCAGTCCCTGATCCAACTCAAGCCTCAATTCAACATCCTTCATCGTCTACTCAAATATTTTCTTCTGAATTACCAAATTTTCCACATGAACCACTTTTATTCTATTTGCGTGACCATGAACTCTACTATACATCGTTCTATAGACCACGCTACAATAAAAGTGCTATCTTCATTGATTATCAAGACTGGTTTAATTTCTCTGAAATATCATTCAACAGTTATCTCAAACTCATTAAAGCTTATCAAACGCTTGTTCAAGATGTCAACAATCATCCAGTTCTCATCGTTATGCCTACTGGGTATATTAATTATTTCAAATGGTTCCACAAACACCTTGAATATTAGACAACTTTTGAACCTCATATTTTCAAATTTGTTACGAAAATGTTCCCTGATGTTCATATTTGTCCAGTTGATCAAAGTCATACTCAAGTCCTCATATCATTACACTATCCATTCCAAATCGATGCTTCCTGTCTGATTCATACACCATATGGTCTACGGTGTAAATATCTACAAGATGATTATTTCCATTTTTGCTACTAATTACTCCCTAATCAATTCATCCTTGGTCACATTTGATAATCCTTATGCACAAGATCCTTATCACTATTGAGTAGATTTTGTACTCCTCGTTATTATTCAAAAAAGAAAAAAAAAAGATAATTCGCAAAACAAAATCAAGAAAAGAGCCCGCAAAGGTCACGGCCTTTGGTAAAAGTAAGGGCCATTATTTCTTTACGAAGTTTTTGTTTTGCAGGATTCCATTCAAATCCATACACGCATTAGGGACTAACAATTAATGCTGCAATTCAATGTCCATGTTACTTTTCCAACGAAAGCAAGCAAAAAATACTATCTAGCAATTACTAAGGCAATTCAACGTGTCACCACTCAATTCAATCATGCCAATGACTCATCAAGACAAGCAATGACTCAACACGACAAGTAATTATGACTCATCAAGACAAGCAATGACTCAACACGGCAAGTAATTATGCAAGGACATGACTCATTATCATGTCAACATCCAAGGCAATGACTCATCCCGACAAACAATTCAAGACATCAGAACAATTATTCAAGCGTACTGTTCACGACAGCTCATCAGAATAATTATTCAAGAATACTGTTCAAGAAGACAGCTCATCAGAATACTGTTTAAAAAGGACAATAATTTAAGAATAGTCCAAGGTGCATTATTACTCAGCACTGTTCCACTTTTGACGTGGCTCCAATCCAAGTTCAACACCAAGCAACAATAATTCAAGATTGTCGGCAGCAATTATCAACACCAGATTCAATCTTTATCGTCCACTTGTACACATTTAATTCCATCTTGTATTCTATAGAGTTGGATCAAGGACTGCATAGGGAAGATGGGTTTGAGTATTCATGGTAAAGGACTGAGATGTTTGAATTGTTGATGGCTGAAAATAAATGATGGTTGTTAGAATATAGAAAATGCTATGCAAAGGTGATGAAGATTTTTTTCGGTCAAGAACTTTTTAAAAAAAATAGTTTTGAAAATATGTTACTCCGCATTGAATGGGTATAAGCTGGATGATTTTATATTGGCCTATGCAGGTATTGAGTACTCTAAGATTGGTTTGCCAATAGTCTATGGTTTTTTCTAAATCATGACGCTGGCAAGCTAATTGATGATACTCATGTAACCATTTTGTATAAAAATCTTTAAAATTTATTGAGGCTATATGGTTGCGTAATCTAATGATTAATTCTTCTAATTGTTTATATATTTCTTGCAATTCCTTTTGATCATTATTGATTCGTTGAATGAGGTCTCATGTTCTAATTTATACCAGTATTTTGGATTATTACATTTAATTACATTAATTTGCTTTGTTATTGAAGCATTTTGTAATAAAGGTAAATTGTTTGGATAAATAGAATTGACAAATTTGAATGATATTGCCTAATACAACGCTATTGAGTATCTATTTATAGAATATAAGATGGAATTAAATGTATACAAGTGGACGATAAAGACTGAATCTTGTGTTGATAACGTTTGCCGACAATCTTGAATTATTGCTGCCTCATGTTGAACTTGGACTGGAACCACGTCAAAAGTGAAACAGTGCCGAGTAATAATGGACCTTGGACTATTCTTGAATTATTATCCTTTTTGAACAGTATCTTAATGAGCTGTCTTCTTGAACAGTATTCTTGAATAATTACTTTGATGAGCTGTCCCGAACAGTGTTTAGATAAGCTGTCGTGAACAGTACGCTTAAATAATTATTCTGATGACTTGAACTGTTTTGTACTGACTTGCATAATTACTTGCCGTGTTGAGTTATTGCCTGTCTTGATGAGTCATTACCCTTGATGTTGACATGATTATGAGTCATAAGGCATAATTGAGTTGAGTGTTGACACGTTGAATTGGCTTAATAAATGCTAGCCACCTTTGTTGAATCATTCATCTTTGTTGTGCAAAGTGGATAGTGAATTGATTGTCCTTTGATAACGTGTAGACTTTGAATCATTCAATTAATTGAACTTGGCCAAGTGGATGGCTTGAATGCTTGTATGGAATTGAATGGAATCCTGCAAAACAGAAACTACGTAAAGAAATAATGGCCCTTACTTTTGCCAAAGGTCGTGACCTTTGCGGGCTCTTTTCTTGATTTTGTTTTGGGAATTGTCTTTTTTCTTTTTCTTTTTTTTTTTGAATAATAACGAGGAGTAGAAAATCTACTTAAAAGTCATAAGGATCTGGCACACAAGGATTATCCCTTGTGACAAAGGACGAATTGATCATGGAGTAATTAGTAGCGAAAATGGAAATTATCATCTTGTAGATATTTGCACCGTAGACCATATGGAGTGTGAATAAGGCAGGAAGCATCGATTTGGTATGGATAGTGTAATGGTATAAGGACTTGAGTATGACTTTGATCAACTGGACAAATATGAACTTCAGGGAACATTTTTGAAACAAATTTGAAAATATGAGGTTCAAAAGCTGTCCAATATTCAAGGTGTTTGTGGAACCATTTGAAATAATTAATATATCCAGTAGGCATAACAATGAGAACTGGATGATTGTTGACATCTTGAACAGGCGTTTGGTAAGCTTTAATGAGTTTGAGATAACTGTAAAATGATATTTCAGAGGAATTAAACCAGTCTTGATAATCAATGAAGATAGCACTTTCATTGTAGTGTGGTCCATAGAACGATGTATAGTAGAGTTCATGGTCACGCAGATAGAATAGAAGTGGTTCATGTGGAAAATTTGGTAATTCAGAAGAAAATATTTGAGTAGACGATGAAGGATGTTGAATTGAGGCTTGAGTTGGATCAGGGACTGTATAGGGAAGATGAGTTTGAGTATTCATGGTAAAGGATTGAGATGTTTGAAGTGTTGATGGCTGAAAATAAATGATGGTAGTTAGAGTAAGGAAATGCTTTATCAAGGTGTTGAAAACTTGTTTTGTTCAAAAATCTTTTGAAAAATAGTTTTGGAAATATATTACTCCGCATTGAATGGGCAAAGGCTAGATGATTTGATATTGGCCTATGCAGGTATTGAGTATTCTAAGATTGGTTTGCCAATAGTCTATGGTTTTTTCCAAATCATGACACTGGCAAGCTAATTGATGATACTCATGTAACCATTTTGTATAAAAGTCTTTGAAATCTATTGAAGTTATATGATTGCGTAAGCTAATGGTTAATTCTTCTAGTTGTTTATTTATTTCTAGCAATTCTTTTTGATCATTGTTGAGTCGTTGAATGAGGTCACGTTGTTCCAATTTATACCAGTATTTTGGATTGTTACATTCAATTACATTAATTTGCTTTGTTATTGAAGCATTTTGTAATAAAGGTAAATTGTTTTGATAAATAGAATTGATAAATTTGAATGATATTGTAGTTTCCATAATTTCTGTATGCACACCTATCCGATCTACTTTAAATGGATAAATTTGAGTAAGGAAAGGAGTTCCAAGAATAACGTCTTGACTCATATCCCGTACTAAGATGAATGAATTTTTGAAACAATATCCTTGATTGCATATATAAGCATTAGATAATTTATACTTAACTTGTAATGCCATACCATTAGTAGTATGGAGTCGTTTTTTTGTCCGTTCATAATATATTGAGGGAATTAATCCTTCTTGAATACAATTTTGATCTGCACCACTATCTAATAGTGCAATAGTATTGCAATCAAAACTATCTTTAATTTTAAGAGTAATAGGAATATACCATTTTTGAAAATTTATTTGATTAATAGTTGAAACAAATTGTGGATTCGTAAGAGTGTCTTCTGATTGAATGTTCGGTGAAGAAGAACTAGTTTCTATTAATGTTAACCTTGCTTCTAATTCAAGATCTTTTGTTTGTAACGCACATAAATCTTTGTGTAAATTTTTAATATGTTCTTTTAATATATTAACTTCGTTTTTTAATTCTTGAATATTAACTGCTTTTAGAATATTTGGAATCTCACGTGTTTCAAATATTTTATTGATACTTACCTTATGAGGAGGTTCTAAAGAATCTTCCTTTATTAATATACCTTTGAGTTTTTGTAAATATTCTTTCATTAGTTCGGTATCTTGAATTTGTTCAATTAAATCTAATAAAAATTCTTTTTCACTATTATTAGTAGTTATGACATTAATACACTTATAGCATAATCTTGAAGACTCATTACCTGATGAATATTCACTTGAGTCACTTTCTAGTTCATTAATAACATTATTGTCATAATCAGAGGAGGATGATGAATTTCCCGATTGATTGGGTGTATCTTTGAGTTCAAATAAGGTAATTAATTTTTCTTGAATGTCTGGATGTTCTGCACAGATTTCATTGAGTTTCTTTTTAACTTTACAATTTGTTGCATAGTGGCCTAATTTACCACACTTATAACAAGTATTAGTATTATCAGTTTTTCTGTTTGGAGTAGACTTTTTAGGACTTAACTTTTTATAAGTTGGATTTCTTATAGTATATGGTTTCTTCTTATTAATTTGAGTTTTTCTTCGTTTTTTGATAGATGGAGCTTTTAACTTTGGAAGACAAAAGGCTTCACAAAAAGAACCTAATTCTTTTCGTTTGGCAGCATTATCTGTTGAATATCTAGCTTGTAATTTTAATTCGTTGCATAAAGAAATTCCTTCCTTTTTAATAAAGCTTAATAATTGACCAAACGTAATTTGTTCGAATGGAATAGGGCTTTTGCCTATGAGTTCGCTTAATTTATTGAATATTTGTTGAGAAAATGAGGATGGTAATCCTGAAATGAATTTTTCCTTCTAATAGGATTGACGACAGTCTTCCCTTTTTAATAGATATGTTAAAAATGTATCTTTGTACCAATTATAGTCTTCTAGAGTTGGGCGCCTGAGATTTGTTGAAAGAATATCTGTTGCAGCTGTAATATCTTTTGGACTTCCAAGAAAATTAGTAACTATTGTATAAATCAATGTTTCTATATTGTCTAGTTGTCCTTGAGAATTAGTATGAGTTCTAATTTTAGTACGTTCATCTTCTTGAATATAATTTTCCCACCAATTTTTGAGTATACCAGTAAATCCTGATGTTAATAAATCAAAAGCTTGTAAATCTGTTGCATGTTTAGTTGAATAGGCTGTATAAGCAATTAACATTCTTTGGAGGGTTATGAATATTTCATGGTCACTACGACGGCTGGAATATTACCTTCAGGGGTATTTAATACGATTTCTTGTAAAGGAGGAGTAAAAGAAGTAAGTGTTTGACCATTTAAGAAGGTCCATTTTTTTGCAAAATTAATATTAGTGTTTATTTCACTAGCTTGGAATGGGTCTGGAAGAATATTATCTAAGGCAAACATAGCCCACCAATTAAAGAAAGGAATATTGACTTGGTGTCTTTCCATGAATGAATACCATTTTTGCCTAATGAATGCTTGAGCTTTGAAATCAAAGTGTGAAAGGAACCATTCTCTTTTGACTTTATTTTTTATTGAATTGAAATCTTGACGTAAGTAATCTTTGTTGATTGCAAAAGGTGTTGAAATAACATTTATTGAGGAAAATGATGGAGGTTGCATAGTTGAGTAGGTTGGAGAACCTACAGATGAAGTAACATCATCTATTGGCTCAGCTATGGGAGCTTTGTAATAAATCTTTTGAGTATCTTCTTTATCATTTGAATAATCATAACTAGTTGTCCTAGAAAGCATTGAATATGAAGTTCAAGGGAGTTCTAAGTTGTCTAATGATTTTGAAGATAAACTGCGTTCTTTAGTTGAATTAAATCTTATTAGTACTCCACCATCAGGCTCTTCTACGATTTGTTGAATATTCTTTTGAGCAATATTTCTTGGTCGCCTAGTATTTTGAATTATAAATTCTTGAGGAATAGTAATTTCATTCCACTTTAATAATTTAGGAGTAAAGGTAGTAATATTATCTGATTCACCTTTTAGTAGTATGGTTTCATCTAGAGTAGGTTTTAATAAACATTTTGGATTAAGTTGAGATGAAAGTAGCTTGAAATATACTCTGTAAGTAGTAGCAAAATTTCTGTAAAGTTCATGAAATTGAACCTTTAAATTATTTTGAATATTAGGAAGATGGATATCTAGAACTAAGGTATCCATGATCCAAGGATCCTTTAAATCTACTGAATAATTTGGGCAACAATTAAAGTATATGGGACCATTGCAAATATTAGTTTGAATCATGGCTAATAACGAATCCTTGTAACATATTAACCTATTGTCTCTTAAGGCCATGAATATAGGACAATCTAATCCTAATCGTGTCAAGGGTTTGAGTGTAATTTGAATCATGCCAATATTAGCTGCTTTTAGAATATTAGGAATCTCACGTGTTTCAAATATTTTATTGATACTTACCGTATGAGGAGGTCCTAAAGAATCTTCCTTTATTAATATACCTTTGAGTTTTTGTAAATATTCTTTCCTTAGTTCGGTATCTTGAATTTGTTCAATTAAATCTAATAAAAATTCTTTTTCACTATTATTAGTAGTTATGATATTAATACACTTATAGCATAATCTTGAAGACTCATTACCTGATGAATATTCACTTGAGTCACTTTCTAGTTCATTGATAACATTATTGTCATAATCAAAGGAGGATGATGAATTTCCCGATTGATTGGGTTTATTACAAAGCTCCCATAGCTGAGCCAATAGATGAAGTTACTTCATCTGTAGGTTCCCCAACCTACTCAACTATGCAACCTCCATCATTTTCCTCAATAAATGTTATTTCAACACCTTTTGCAATCAACAAAGATTACCAACGTCAAGATTTCAATTCAATAAAAAACAAAGTCAAAAGAGAATGGTTCCTTTCACACTTTGATTTAAAAGCTCAAGCATTCATTAGGCAAAATTGGTATTTATTCATGGAAAGACACTAAGTCAATATTCCTTTCTTTAATTGGTGGGCTATGTTTGCCTTAGATAATAATCTTCCAGACCCATTCCAAATTAGTGAAATAAACACTAATATTAATTTTACAAAAAAAGGACCCTCTTAAATGGTTAAACATTTACCTCTTTTACTCCTCCATTGCAAGAAATCGCATTAAATACCCCTGAAGGTAATATTCCAGCAGTCCCATTCAAAATAGGTAGAAATAATCCAGAAACTAGTCAAGTAATACTAAGTGATATTAAAAAGGTATATCATCAAAATAATTATACAAATCTAGTGTTACATACAGTGTCTCAACAAGTCAATATAGAACACCTTAAATATTGGATAGCTTTTGAACTTCATATTTTCAAATTTGTTTCAAAAATGTTTCCTGATGTTCATATTTGTCCAGTTGATCAAAGTCATACTCAAGTCCTCATACCATTACACTATCCATTCCAAATCGATGCTTCCTGTCTGATTCATACACCATATGGTCTACGGTGTAAATATCTACAAGATGATTATTTCCATTTTCGCTACTAATTACTCCCTAATCATGCCAAAATGAATGTATCGATACTTTTCTTGATATCTTTTAATAGCAATTTTTGAAAGTAGTTTAATAGTTTGAAATTCTTCATCTAAACTAAAGGTTTCTTCATGATCTTTTATTGATAAAGCCGTATTGAAATCAAACTTACCTATTTGATAAATTGTTTCTATCTTTTGTTTAGGAATTTTCCAATTAGCCACATCAATTTGACTACTAACTTCCCTACTGTTCACCACATTTGAGTTCTTACCACTACCTAAACTAAGACGATCTTTAACCCAAGAGGCCATCTGAATTACGTTGGAACACTTAGCTAAGAGTCATGCACATCCTACCGGGACCACTGGGACCACCCCACCGGGACCACCTCACCTGGGCTGACCAACGGACTTACTGGGGCTGACCAACAGCTGGCCAATGCTAGCAACGGCACAACACTACCTAAGGGCAACTACTTGGCTCTGATACCAGGAGGAGCAGGATCGATCTAGGCCGGGTAATAGGCAAGGCCTAAGTGTGGATTAATGCAGGGGAGCGGAGTAGCAAATTGATATGATGCAGGAAAATAATTTTGTAACGAAAACACGAATTTGAAAATAACAGAATTGAAATGAGAAAAGGAGATGAATAAAACTTACTTTGATTTGAATAATAAACTTGATACAAGGTTGGAGTACAGGGTTTTTGAGAGAGGGAGGAGGTTGAGATAATTACACGGTTTTGTGTTTGCACGATTATGTGATAATGAGATGATGATATGACGTTGTAAATTACACGATCACACGATGCCTAATACAACGCTATTGAGTATCTCTTTATAGAATACAAGATGGAGTTAAATGTGTACAAGTGGACGATAAAGATTGAATCTGGTGTTGATAATTGCTGCCGACAATCTTGAATTATTGTTGCTTGGCGTTGAACTTGGACTGGAGCCACGTCAAAAGTGGAACAGCGCTGAGTAATAATGGACCTTGGACTATTCTTAAATTATTGTCCTTTTTGAACAGTATTCTGATGAGCTGTCTTCTTGAACAGTATTCTTGAATAATTATTCTGATGAGCTGTCGTGAATAGTATGCTTGAATAATTGTTCTGATGTCTTGAATTGTTTGTCGGGATGAGTCATTGCCTTGGATGTTGACATGATAATGAGTCATGTCCTTGCATAATTACTTGCCGTGTTGAGTCATTGCTTGTCTTGATGAGTCATAATTACTTGCCGTGTTAAGTCATTGCTTGTCTTGATGAGTCATTGGCTTGATTGAATTGAGTGGTGACACGTTGAATTACCTTAGTAATTGCTAGATAGTATTTTTGACTTGCTTTCCTTGGAAAAGTAACGTGGACATTGAATTGCAGCATTAATTGTTAGTCCCTAATGCGTGTATGGATTTGAATGGAATCCTGCAAAACAAAAACTTCGTAAAGAAATAAGGGCCCTTACTTTTGCCAAAGGCCGTGACCTTTGTGGGCTCTTTTCTTGATTTTGTTTTGGGAATTATCTTTTTTCTTTTTCTTTTTTGAATAATAACGAGGAGTAGAAAATCTACTCAATAGTGATAAGGATCTTGTGCATAAGGATTATCCCATGTGACCAAGGATGAATTGATTAGGGAGTAATTAGTAGCGAAAATGGAAATAATCATCTTGTAGATATTTACACCGTAGACCATATGGTGTATGAATCAGACAGGAAGCATCGATTTGGAATGGATAGTGTAATGGTATGAGGACTTGAGTATGACTTTGATCAACTGGACAAATATGAACATCAGGGAACATTTTCGTAACAAATTTGAAAATATGAGGTTCAAAAGCTGTCCAATATTCAAGGTGCTTGTGGAATGATTTGAAATAATTAATATACCCAGTAGGCATAACGATGAGAACTGGATGATTGTTGACATCTTAAACAAGCGTTTGATAAGCTTTAATGAGTTTGAGATAAATGTAAAATGATATTGCAAAGGAATTAAACCAGTCTTGATAATCAATGAAGATAGCACTTTCATTGTAGCGTGACCCATAGAACGATGTATAGTAGAGTTCATGGTCACGCAGATAGAATAGAAGTGGTTCATGTGGAAAATTTGGTAATTCAGAAGAAAATATTTGAGTAGACGATGAAGGATGTTGAATTGAGGCTTGAGTTGGATCAGGGACTTCATAGGGAAGATGGGTTTGAGTATTCATGGTAAAGGACTGAGATGTTTGAAGTGTTGATGGCTGGAAATAAATTATGGTTGTTAGAGTAAGGAAATGCTTTATTAAGGTGTTGAAAACTTGTTTTGTTCAAAAATCTTTTGAAAAATAGTTTTGGAAATATATTACTCCGCATTGAATGGGTGAAGGCTAGATGATTTGATATTGGCCTACGCAGGTATTGAGTATTCTAAGATTGGCTTGCCAATAGTCTATGGTTTTCTTCTAAATCATGACGCTGGCAAGCTAATTGATGATACTCATGTAACCATTTTGTATAAAAGTCTTTGAAATTTATTGAAGTTATATGATTGCATAAGCTAATGGTTAATTCTTCTAGTTGTTTATTTATTTCTTGCAATTACTTTTGATCATTGTTGAGTCGTTGAATGAGATCACGTTGTTCTAATTTATACCAGTGTTTTGGATTGTTACATTCAATTGCATTAATTTGCTTTGTTATTGAAGCATTTTATAATAAAGGTAAATTGTTTTGATAAATAGAATTGACAAATTTGAATGATATTGTAGTTTCCATAATTTCTGTATGCACACATATCCGATCGACTTTAAATGGATAAATTTGAGTAAGAAAAGGAGTTCCAAGAATAACTTCTTGACTCATATCCCGTACTAAGATGAATGAATTTTTGAAATAATATCTTTGATTGCATATATAAGCATTAGATAATTTATACTTAACTTGTAATGCCATACCATTAGTAGTATGGAGCCGTTCTTTTGTCCGTTCATAATATATTGAGGGAATTAATCCTTTTTGAATACAACTTTGATCTGCACCACTATCTAATAGTGCAGTAGTATTGCATTCAAAACTATCTTTAATTTTAAGAGTAATAGGAATATACCATTTTTGAAAATTTATTTGATTAATAGTTGAAACAAATTGTGGATCCGTAGGAGTGTCTTCTGATTGAATGTTCGGTGAAGAAGAACTAGTTTCTATTAATGTTAACCTTACTTCTAATTCAAGATCTTTTGTTTGTAATGCACATAAATCTCTGTGTAAATTTTTAATATGTTCTTTTAATATATTAACTTCGTTTTTTAATTCTTGAATATTAACTGCCTTTAGAATATTTGGAATCTCACGTGCTTCAAATATTTTATTGATACTTACCTTATGAGGAGGTTCTAAAGAATCTTCCTTTATTAATATACCTTTGAGTTTTTGTAAATACTCTTTCCTTAATTCGGTATCTTGAATTTGTTCAATTAAATCTAATAAAAATTCTTTTTCACTATTATTAGTAGTTATGACATTAATACACTTATAGCATAATCTTGAAGACTCATTACCTGATGAATATTCACTTGAGTCACTTTCTAGTTCATTAATAACATTATTTTCATAATCAGAGGAGGATGATGAATTTCCGATTGATTGGGTGTATCTTTGAGTTCAAATAAGGTAATTAATTTTTCTTGAATGTCTGGATGTTCTGCATAGATTTCATTAAGTTTCTTTTTAACTTTACAATTTGTTGCATAGTGGCCTAATTTACCACACTTATAACAAGTATTAGTATTATCAGTTTTTCTTTTTGGAGTAGACTTTTTAGGACTTAATTTTTTATAAGTTGGATTTCTTATAGTATATGGTTTCTTCTTATTAATTTGAGTTTTTCTTCGTTTTTTGATAGATGGAGCTTTTAATTTTGGAAGACAAAAGGCTTCACAAAAAGAACCTAATTCTTTTCGTTTGGCAGCATTATCTGTTGAATATCTAGCTTGTAATTTTAATTCGTTGCATAAAGAAATTCCTTCCTTTTTAATAAAGCTTAATAATTGACCAAACGTAATTTGTTCGAATGGAATAGGGCTTTTGCCAATGAGTTCGCTTAATTTATTGAATATTCGTTGAGAAAATAAGGATGGTAATCCTGAAATGAATTTTTCCTTCCAATAGGGTTGACGACAGTCTTCCCTTTTTAATAGATATGTTAAAAATGTATCTTTGTACCAATTATAGACTTCTTGAGTTGGGCACCAGAGATTTGTTAAAAGAATATCTGTTGTAGCTGTAATATCTTTTGGACGTCCAAGGAAATTAGTAACTATTGTATAAATTAATGTTTCTATATTGTCTAGTTGTCCTTAAGAATTAGTATGAGTTCTAATTTTAGTACGTTCATCTTCTTGAATATAATTTTCCCACCAATTTAAGAGTATACCAGTGAATCCTGATGTTAATAAATCAAAAGCTTGTAAATCTATTGCATTTTAGTTGAATAGGCTGTATAAGCAATTAACATTCTTTGGAAGGTTATGAATATTTCATGGTCACTACGACCATCTATATTCCATTCATATATTGAATCACCAGCAAAGTTTTTAGTGATTATTGTTTGTGCGCTTTCAAGGTGAAGATCTGGAGGAGTTTGTTTGGAGTAATAGGAAATTTCCTTTTTATATATTTTATTAATATTTTGAAAATCATCATCTGGTTGAGATAAATCTTTCTCTAAAATATTAACTGTACTTTTGACGGAATTACATGTTGAAGTTTCTGCTTCCTTTAATTTTTCTTCTATTTTTGAAATTAATGGAGTATTAGCATCTGGGAGTTCTAATTTATTTGAACGTCTTATTTTGAATAAAGGTTTTGCAATCTCATCTAAAAAGTTTGGTTTGTCTCTCGTAGTATTGTTAATATCTAAGCTTTCTAGTTTTTCAGTTAATGAATCAACTTCTTGTTTTTTAACAATTGCTTCAACTTGAGCAGAGACCATATTGACTTGTTGAGACACGGTATGTAATACTTGATTTGTATAATTATTTTGATGATATACCTTTTTAATATCACTTAGCATTACTTGACTGTTTTCTGGATCATTTCCATCTATTTTGAATGGGACTGCAGGAATATTACCTTCAGGGGTATTTAATACGATTTCTTGCAATGGAGGAGTAAAAGAGGTAAGTGTTTGACCATTTAAGAGGGTCCATTTTTTTGCAAAATTAATATTAGTGTTTATTTCACTAACTTGGAATGGGTTTGGAAGATTATTATCTAATGCAAACATAGCCCACCAATTAAAGAAAAGAATATTGACTTGGTGTCTTTCCATGAATGAATACCAATTTTGCCTAATGAATGCTTGAGCTTTTAAATCAAAGTGTGAAAAGAACCATTCTCTTTTGACTTTGTTTTTTATTGAATTGAAATCTTGACGTAAGTAATCTTTGTTGATTGTAAAAGGTGTTGAAATAACATTTATTGAGGAAAATGATGGAGGTTGTATAGTTGAGTAGGTTGGAGAACCTACAGATGAAGTAACTTCATCTATTGGCTCAGCTATGGGAGCTTTGTAATAAATCTTTTGAGTATCTTCTTTATCATTTGAATAATCATAACTAGTTAGCCTAGAAGGCATTGAATATGAAGTTCGAGGGAGTTCTAAGTTGTCTAATGATTTTGAAGATAAACTGCATTCTTTAGTTGAATTAAATCTTATTAGTACCCTACCATCATGCTCTTCTATGATTTGTTGAATATTCTTTTGAGCAATATTTCTTAGTGGCCTGGTATTTTGAATTATAAATTCTTGAGGAATAGTGATTTCGTTCCACTTTAATAATTTTGGAGTAAAGGTAGTAATATTATCTGATTCAGCTTTTAGTAGTATGGTTTCATCTAGAGTAGGTTTTATAAACATTTTGGATTAAGTTGAGATGAAAGTAGCTTAATAGTTTGAAATTCTTTATCTAAACTAAAGGTTTCTTCATGATCTTTTATTGATAAAGCCATACTGAAATCAAACTTACCTATGATAAATCGTTTCTATCGTTTGTTTAGGAATTTTCCAGTTAGCTACATCTCTACTGTTCACCACATTTGAGTTCTTACTACTACCTAAACTAAGACGATCTCTAACCCAAGAGGCCATCTGAGTTACGTTGGAACACTTAGTTAAGAGTCATGCACATAACTCTTTTTGATAAATAGGGACGACGAATTTGAATGATATTATTGTTCCCATAACTTCTGTATGCATATCAATTTGATCTACTTTGAATGGATAGATTTGAGTCATGAAAGGAGTTCCAAGAATGACTTCTTGACTTATATCTTGTACTAGGATGAAAGAGTTTTTAAAACAAAATCCCGGATTACATATTAAAACAAATTAATCTTCTTCACGAAAAGGAAAAACATATTCAATGTTTACAGAATGGAATTATTTATAAAAAAAATTTAAGAAAGGTTACAACAACCCTCTATTCAAAAGCAAATACACGAACTATACGAATTGTTTAAAACTGAAGTATGCTCTGATCTTCCCAATGCCTTTTGGCAAAGAAAAAAGCATATCATATCACTTCCTTATGAAAAAGATTTATCCGAAAAAAATATTCCAACTAAAGCTCGAGCCATTCAAATGAATAAAGAACACCTTGAATTCTGTAAAAAGGAAATAGAAATCTTATTAAAAAAGGGATTAATTAGACCATCTAAGTCCCCTTGGAGCTGTGCAGCATTTTATGTTAACAATCAAGCAGAAAAGGAGTGAGGTGTCCCTCGTTTAGTTATTAATTATAAACCTTTAAACAAAGTATTACAATGGATCCGATATCCCATTCCTAATAAACGTGACTTACTCAATCCCTTATATGAGGCAACAATATTCTTAAAATTCCATATGAAAAGTGGTTTTTGGCAGATTCAAATTAAAGAGGAAGATAGGTATAAGACAGCATTTACCGTCCCATTCGGACATTATGAGTGAAATGTCATGCCCTTTGGCTTAAAGAACGCACCTTCTGAATTTCAAAACATTATGAATGATATTTTCAATCCTTATACTCATTTCATAATAGTATATATAGATGATGTTCTCGTCTATTCCAATAGTATTGATCAGCATTTTAAACATCTTCATACCTTTTTACACGTTATAAAACAGAATGGATTAGTTGTATCAGCACCAAAGATGAAACTATTCCAAGTCAAAATTAGATTTTTAGGACACGATATCTATCAAGGCACTATACGCCCAATCGTTAGGGCAATTGAATTTGCAGATAAATTTTCAGACGAAATCAAAGATAAAACTCAACTACAACGTTTTCGGGGTTGTCTTAATTATGTGTCTGAATTCTTCCCAAAATTAAGGCAATTTTATGAACCTCTCTATAAAAGATTACGAAAGGATTCTCTTCCATGGTTTGAAGAACATACCAATATTGTCAAGCTACTCAAACAGAAGGTCATAACCTTACCATGTCTTGGAATACCCCACCCAAATGCCTTCATGATAGTCCAAACCGATGCCTCCGACATAGGCTACGGCGGTATCCTTCAACAGAGGAGACTCCCCTCTGCTTCTGTCGAACAAATAGTCCGCTACCATTCCGGCATTTGGAATGAAACTCAAAAGATTATTCAACAATTAAAAAAGAAATTTTATCAATCGTTTTATGTATCTCCAAATTTCAAGATGATTTATTTAATAAAAAATTTCTTCTTCGCATAGACTGCAAATCTGCAAAAGAAATTCTCCAAAAGGATGTTCAAAACATTGTTTCTAAACAAATATTCGCTCACTGGCAAGCTATTTTATCTGCCTTTGATTTTTACATTGAATTTATTCAAGGCAAAGACAATTCTTTACCTAATTTTTTAGCACGAGAATTTTTACAAGGATCACATCATCAGTCCTTGACACAAAACCAATCTTAGCATACTCAATACCTGCATGGGCCAAAACTATAATTTTATTCTATCACTACTAACAACTTCAATATCTTATTTTCAGCCATCACTATGAATCAAGACAATAAAAAAGGAAGAAAAATTCAAACTTCACAGCAATATGCCATGACACCTGCTACTCCAACCCAAACCCATCCTCAATATTCAATCCCAGTTACAAACCAGTTCCAAGCCTTAACTTCTGTAGATTTTCCTCCATTATCCTATGCTCATGCCTCAATCAAACCTCCTTCATCTCCTACTCAAACATCTTCCTTCGATTCATCCAAATATTTCACCAAACCAATACACAATCAGATTGCCTATATTAAATACAGAGAGCCCCAATCTCTTCTCGAACTCAATAAATTAGTCAAAACTACGTTTCTTTCAGAATGCTACCATATTCCCCATTCTCATTCAAAACACGACAATTTTGTGAACTTATCCTCGTTGATTCCAAATCTGTCGAAATAAAACACATTCTCGATAAACATACACCAAATTTTATAGCCTATTCCAAATGTCGAATCCTCAAAGTTCTTACAGGAAAAGACTGGCCTACTACATATACTACCAAATCCTTTTCTGTTCCATTCAATCCGTCAGGTTATCACTATATTAATTATCAAAAAGCTTGGTATGAAACATTTCTCTACCGACCATTCAATCATTCTTGGTTCTTCAGTTTTGATACAAGACCTGAATTTACTTTTCCATTATGGTTTTATGAGTGGTGGACTATCTATGGTAGTCTACAAATCATATGGCCAGAAGAAGTCAAAAACTCATTTCAATTTTATTCCACCTACGCCACAAATCCTCCGGACCTCACAGAAATCCTATTCCATAAGAAATTCGGTATTCCATGGATTTTTTGTTGGTCCTTCAGTATTATGCAATATCATCCACCACCGGCATCATTCTCTCTAGTCAGGGACTATAAGATCAAATGGTGGGAAAAATTTGCAGTTCACAAGTTTTGCTCCTTAAACGTTGTTCAAGCCAAACTGCTGCATACACCACAATCAATGATTCCAACCACACCTTCAACCCCTCAAAAGAAGCAAGAACGGTCTTCAAAAGACACAGGCAAAGCTACCTCATCTAATGACCCAAGCAAAGCTACATCATCCAATGAGCTTGATGAACTCCAATTAGTCAAGCAAGAAATCAAATTACTCAAAAAGCAAAAACAATTATTATTATCCAAAGCGACCTCCTCCACTTCACCCGCATCCTCCGATCATTCTGACTACGATCCATGGGGCGGTCCATGTGCTCAAGACCCTTATGACTACTGAGTAGTTTTCTACTTCTACTCCTAGTCGTTATTCAAAAAAAAAAAGATATAATTACCAAAACAAAATCAAGAAAAGAGCCGCAAAGGTCACGACCTTTGGCAAAAGTAAGGGTCATTATTTCTTTACGCAGTTTTTGTTTTGCAGGATTCCATTCAATTCCATACATACATTCAAGCCATCCACTTTGCCAAGTTCAATGCAGAAAAATCCAAGATCAATTCAATTACACACGGCGTCCAAAAGGACTAACAATTAATAATGTAATTCAATGTCCACGTTACTTTTCTAAGGAAAGCAAGTCAAAAATGATATCTAGCAATTACTAAGGCAATTCAACGTGTCACCACTCAATTCAATCATGCCTTATCAAGACAATGACTCATCAAGACAAGCAATGACTCAACACGGCAAGTAATTATGCAAGGACATGACTCATCATCATGTCATCATCCAAGGAAATGACTCATCTTGACAAACAATTCAAGTCATCAGAGCAATTATTCAAGAAACCTGTTCAAGAAGACAGCTCATCAAAATACTGTTCAAAAAGGATAATAATTCAAGAACAGTCCAAGGTCCATTATTATTCAGCACTGTTTCACTTTTGACGTGGTTCCAATCCACGATCAACACGAAGCAGCAATAATTCAAGATTGTCGGCACACATTTTCAACAGAAGATTCAATCTTTATCGTCCACTTGTACACATTTAATTCTATCTTGTATTCTATAAATAGATACTCAATAACGTTGTATTAGGCATCATCTCATCATCACAAAATCGTGTAATCGAGTAATCGTGTAATTTACAAAATCAAAAATCACTACAAGACCTTCTCAACCTCCTCCTTCTCTCAAAAATCCTGTACTCCATCTCTCAACCTTGTATCAAGTTTATTAATTCAAATCAAAGTAAGTTTTATTCATCTCCTTTGCTCATTTCAATTCTGTTATTTTCAAATTCGTTTTAGCATTTCAAAATTATTTTCCTGCTTCGTATCAATTTGCTACTCCGCTCCCCTGCATTAATCCACTCCCCCCCCTACATTAATCCACACTTAGGCCTTAGCTTTTACCCGGCCTAGGTCAATCCTGCTCCTCCTAGATATCTTTTAATAGCAATTTTTGAAAGTAGTTTAATAGTTTGAAATTCTTCATCTAAACTAAAGGTTTCCATGATCCAAGGATCCTTTAAATCTACTGAATAATTTAGGCAACAATTAAAGTATATGGGACCATTGCAAATATTAGTTAGAATCATGGCTAATAACGAATTCTTGTAACGTATTAACCTATTGTCTCTTAAGGCCATGAATATAGGACAATCTAATCCTAATCGTGTCAAAGGTTTGAGTGCAATTTGAATCATGCCAAAATGAATGTATCGATACTTTTCTTGATATCTTATCAATTTGCTACTCCGCTCCCCTACGTTAATCCACACTTAGGCCTTACCTATTACCCGGCCTAGGTCGATCCTGCTCCTCCTGGTATCAGAGCCAAGTAGGTGCCATTAGCCAGTGTCGCGCCGTTGCCAGCGTTGGTCAGCCCCAGTAAGTCCGTTAGTCAGCCCAGGTGAGGTGGTCCCGGTGGGGTGGTCCCAGTGGTCCCGCTAGGATGTGCATGACTCTTAGCTAAGTGTTCCAACGTAGCTCATATGGCCTCTTGGGTTAGAGATCGTCTTACTTTAGGTAGTAGTAAGAACTCAACTATAGTGAACAGTAGGGAAGTTAGTAGTCAAATTGATGTGTCTAATTGGAAAATTCCTAAACAAAAGATAGAAACGATTTATCAAATAGGTAAGTTTGATTTCAATACGGCTTTATCAATGAAAGATCATGAGGAAACTGAATCAGATAATATTACTACGTTCACTCCTAAATTATTAAAGTGGAATGAAATTAGTATTCCTCAAGAATTTATAATTCAAAATACCAGGCCACCAAGAAATATTGCTCAAAAGAATATTCAACAAATCATAGAAGAGCCTGATGGTAGAGTACTAATAAGATTTAATTTAACTAAAGAACGAAGTTTATCTTCAAAATCTTTAGACAATTTAGAACTCCCTCGAGCATCCTATTCAATGCCTTCTAGTTATGATTATTCAAATGATAAAGAAGATACTCAAAAGATTTATTACAAAGCTCCCATAGCTGAGCCAATAGATGAAGTTACTTCATCTGTAGGTTCTCCAACCTACTCAACTGTGCAAAACTGCATCATTTTTCCTCAATAAATGTATTTCAACCCCTTTGCAAATCAACAAGATTACTTCACCACGTAAGATTTCAATTCAATAAAACAACAAAGTTCAAAAGAGACTGGTTCCTTACACTTTGATTTGAAAGCTCAAGCATTCATTAGGCAAAAAAAATGGTTTCATTCATTGAAGGACAACAAGTTACTATTCCTTTCTTTAATTGGTGGGCTCTATTTGCCTTAGATAAAAATCTTCCAGACCCATTACAAGTTAGTGAAATAAACAACCTTATATTAATTTTGACAAAAAAATGGACCCTCTTAAATGGTTCAAACACTTACTTCTTTTACTCCTCCATTATAAGAAATAGTATAAATACCCCTGACAGGTAATATTCCAGCCGTGTAGTGACCATGGAATATTCATAACCTCCACAGAATGTTAATTGATTATACAGCCTATTCAACTAAAATGCAACAGATTTGCAAGCTTTTGATTTATTAACATCAGGATTCACTGGTATACTCAAAAATTGGTGGGAAAATTATATTCAAGAAGATGAACGTACTAAAATTAGAACTCATTCTAATTCTCAAGGACAACTAGACAATATAGAAACATTGATTTATACAATAGTTACTAATTTTCTTGGAAGTCCAAAAGATATTACAGCTGCAACAGATATTCTTTCAACAAATCTCAGGCGCCCAACTCTAGAAGACTATAATTGGTACAAAGATACATTTTTAACATATCTATTAAAAAGGGAAGACTGTCGTCAACCCTATTAGAAGGAAAAATTCATTTCAGGATTACCATCCTTATTTTCTCAACAAATATTCAATAAATTAAGCGAACTCATTGGTAAAAGCCCTATTCCATTCGAACAAATTACGTTTGGTCAATTATTAAGCTTTATTAAAAAAGAAGGAATTTTTTTATGCAATGAATTAAAATTACAAGCTAGATATTCAACAGATAATGCCGCCAAGCGAAAAGAGTTAGGTTCTTTTTGTGAGGCCTTTTGTATTCTAAAGTTAGAAGCTCCATCTGTCAAAAAACGAAGAAAAACTCAAATTAATAAGAAGAAACCATATACTACAAGAAATCCAACTTATAAAAAATTAAGTCATAAAAAGTCTACTCCAAAAAGAAAAACTGATAATACTAATACTTGTTATAAGTGTGGTAAATTAGGTCACTATGCAACAAATTGTAAAGTTAAAAAGAAACTCAATGAAATCTGTGCAGAACATCCAGACATTCAAGAAAAATTAATTACCTTATTTGAACTCAAAGATACACCCAATCAATCGGGAAATTCATCATCCTCCTCTGATTATGACAATAATGTTATTAATGAACTAGAAAGTGACTCAAGTGAATATTCATCAGTAATGAGTCTTCAAGATTATGCTATAAGTGTATTAATGTCATAACTACTAATAATAGTGAAAAAGAATTTTTATTAGATTTAATTGAACAAATTCAAGATACCGAACTAAGGAAAGAATATTTACAAAAACTCAAAGGTATATTAATAAAGGAAGATTCTTTAGAACCTCCTCATAAGGTAAGTA
>JAKOGI010004582.1:0-23822 GCA_029747015.1 Carnegiea gigantea
ATATATATAGATGCACATACAAATCTACGTAATACCTATGTACATCATATGTATATGACATATATGCATACATACATACATATACGCATCATGCACATATATATATATATCATATATATAGATTATATATATATATATTATATATATATATATATATATATATATTATATATAGTATATGCCTATATATATATATATATATATATATTTTATATGTATATATAATTTATATGCATATATAATATATATATATATATATATGTTTGTATCTCTCCCTCTCTCTCTCTCTCTCTCTCTCTCTATATATATATATATATATATATATATAAACACACACATACATACATCGTATGTACACCCACATACATGCATATGTACATATATGCACATATATATACACACACACACATGTAGACATATATATATATATATATATATATATATATATGTATGTATGCATGTAGACGTATGTGTGTGTGTGTGTGTGTGTATATATATATATATATGTATGTATGTATATATATCTATGTACATATATATGTATATATATATATACATATATACGTATACAAATACATATGTATATATATATATATATATATGTATGTATGTATGCATGTATGTATATATAATTATGTGTATACATATAGACAAATATATATATATATATTTATATATATATATATATATATATATATTTGTATATATGCTTATATATATATATATAACTATATATATACCTATATCTATATTATATATACATATAACAATTGTATATGTATACATATACTATACATATAACGATACTAATATAAGATATATATATATACCACACACACACACACACATATATAAACCCTATACATATGTACATCTAATATATATATATACTATATAGATATCGTAGGATATGTATATACTGTATCCATACATGTATATGATAGTATAGGTATAGGTGGATACATATATATTAATGATATATATATATATATAATACTATATTATACTACTGAGATAACTCTATTATATATATAGTACTATATATAGGTACATATATCTCCATACCATTTCATAACATATATAATATATATATATATATGACTATATATATATATATACAATATATATATATATATATGTGTATAATGTGTGTGCTGTGTAGTGTGGTATATATATACATATACATATATATTTATATATCTATATATATATATTACTGACTATATATATATGTATCGAGTACTATATATCATATATATATATACTATAATATATATCATATATACGATCTATAGATATATATATATATATATATATATGTATATAGAGACGCACATATATATATAGATAGACGCACATATATATATATCTGTATATATATATGTATATGTATATATATATATATATATATATATATATATATATATATATATATATATAGAATATATATTGTATTGTATATATATATATATGTGTATATATATATATATATGTATGTACGTATGCATACACATATATATGTATCTGTATCTGTATATATATATATATATATATATATATATATATATATATATATATATATGTATATATGTGTATGTGTATGTGTCTATGTATATGTGTATGTATGTATGTCTGCTGTAACACCCCCAGCCCCTCTGGATAGAAGTATTACATTTTCTTAACTTTCTACCTAAATTGTGGGACGAAACGGACAGAGTTTCCCCTGAAAACTGGCCGTTTCCAGGCTATAAGCCTTACAACAGATCCCTGCAATTACATGGAAGCGTAAAAGATTTAAAAGCACCTCAATGGCCACACGTCGGAATTCACAACTCAACGGGCCACCCGCTCAGAGTACACCAACCAGATTAATTCAAGAATAAAGGAGAAATGGGAGATACAACTCAACGGTTCACACAACCGGAGTATTCGGGTTTACATGCCAAAACATAACTAACTTTAACCAAAAGACATCTAACTGACTAGATGGTTCGCTCATAAGATCGTACAGAGCGACTCATAAACAATATGCATTACATGAACTTAAAATCCCTGTTTACAAACATTTCAAACCAAGAATACATAACGTGACTTCATTAAACATGTAAGATCCCTTCTATGGGCATAAACGACACCTTGCAAGCATGAACGGATTCCATCTTGTCATAGCTGATTCAATCTGTTTCCTGTTATAAAGAATACCTGGGGAAAAGGGGGAAAGAGTAGTGGGATGAGCAACCACACGCTCAGTGAGTGTCCCATGACCCCCTTAAAACCAAAACCGTTGCAGGCAATAGTATTTTTAATAGTCACATATCACGTATTCATACTTTACTATCATATTAGGCATTCTCGAAGTTCTTGTAAAATACTACTAACCATAAACTTCATTTTAGTCGTTGAGATTCATGTTTAGGCCTCTGAATTTCTTAACTAACAAGCACTTAGCACATAAGCAGGCATCGAGGGCTAAGCATAGAAACTTTCTTTTATAGGCTAAGCATAGGGATCTTTCTTTTTCATAAATATAACTTCTTAGCATTCTAGTTTAAACTATGCACGAAACCTCATTCATATGATGTGCACATAAAGTTATCTTTTTATTTCATAATCATTCTTGTCTTGGCATTTCATTCATATGATATGCATAAGGTACACACACATTTCAAGTCTCATTCATAGGGTATGCGTGAAAGATGCTCATAAGGCTTTCTTTTTCATAATCGTATCTTACATAGCATCTCATTCATAAGTTATACTTGGAATGTTCACATAACGCTTTACTTAGATTTCATTCATATGACTTGCACAAGCATCTTTCTTTCTTTTCGTGAAAATGCTTCACTTATCCTTACTTGAAATCTCATTCATATTTCATTCATAAGAAAAGCACATAACATGCACAGAAAACTTTTCTTCTTTTCTTGAAAGCACTTTGCTTAGCCTCTTGAGGCTCTTGTTCTTTCAAAAGACATTTCATTTCATAATGGTCGTACAACGACCCTCATAAACTTTTCATACATCATTCCATATGGCCACTTAGGGCCCATAAAAACTTTGTTTCATTTAAAACATATGAAATGGCCAAGCACCAATTGCTTTTCTTAAATTAGTACGAAAGTACTTCTAGCATAAGATCATTACAGGTGCTGATTGGGTGAGATCTATTCTCAACCCCATAGTGAGACCTAACGCTCACACTTAAGCTCTTACTCCCGGGATGGCTACATATAACATATCGGACCATTACATTAACCCTCGTCAGGGCCTCTAGGGTTTCCGGACCTTCCCCTAGGTTAACATCGTTCTTTTCATATTGTCCGAAGCACATTATCTTAGCCACTTTAAAGCGTATGGGCCATAACGGCTAATAATTTTGCTGCTTCTCACAGCGAAATCATTTATCATGCAACTCACGCCTTTGTAAAACTCTTTAGGATTCCTCCATTCAAGCAAGTTCACTCCCAAAACTGTATTCATTTAGCTAAAGTA
Organism: Carnegiea gigantea; assembly: GCA_029747015.1. NCBI lineage: Eukaryota > Viridiplantae > Streptophyta > Magnoliopsida > Caryophyllales > Cactaceae > Carnegiea > Carnegiea gigantea. The sequence goes on from JAKOGI010004582.1 coordinate 3,492, forward strand.
TGCCATCATGCACTAATATTTATGGTTATTATCATTTCAAACATGAAATCCTTCCTTGAAAAACTCATCCTTATGCACATAGTGTAACTTGAGGACACGGAAGGGAAGGGGGTCCATATGTATCACATTCAAGCACTTCATAATCAATTTATCACAATGAGCCACACATAGCCTCGTAATCCACACGATTGCGGTTAATTCACAACCCAGGCTCCCTCCTCACAAGCACCGTACCACAAAGAACCTCGAACCACTCACAGTTCTTCCTCAAACCATCCAACTGCCATATCGGTTTTCAATTTACAATGTAGCATCCTAATCATTAGGATATACTGAAAAGCGATACATAAACTTATGCAATTTACCAATGCTTAACTTACTGAATATACAGCTAACAAATAGCAGTACGCTGCAACCAACCGTTATAACCATACACTCATATATATATATATATATATATATATATATATATATATATATATATATATATATATATATATAATAGGCATTCATACGATCTTAACTTGAAACGGACGTTTAGCAAGCTAAGTTAAACCAACTAAGCATGAAACACGATTACATTCATATATTTCAGTTAAGGGACATAAACATGCTTAGTTCGTCATTCAAATATTATTTCCAGAGCTGTTTCATAAGCATAATTCAATCAAATAGACAAGTATCGATTCGAAGTTACATTTAAGCCTAGTCATGCCATTCAAGCTTAATTATTCATGTCTTTCAAGCTTAACATGAATCAAGTCTCTATTTAAACATAAAACGATTCACTTCGAAGTTTATAAATGATCATGGAACGACTAAACTTTCATATACGTTGATTTTAAACACTTACAATTCACTATGAAATTAACCAACGATTATGAAATAACTAGGCAATTTACACGTTAATTCTAAGTATTTATGACTCCTTTCGAAGTTCATATATGATGATGATTCATATATGTTTATGATTCATATACGATTATGACACGACTAATCATATATACGTCAATTCTAAGCGTTTAGAATTCATTTCGAATGACATCTTCAGGCATGAACGAAGTAAATATATTCGAATCCAAGCTAAACGTATTTACCTTACTTCGACTTGAAACTTTCAACTTGAATTAACTAAATTGATTCGAATTGAAGCTAAACATACATAATTCGTTTCGAATTCACATTTCAGGCATAATCTATGTCAATTAACTCGAATTGAAGCTAAACAAATATAAACCACTTCGAATTAACATTTCAGGTATAATTTACGTCAATTGATTCAAATAGAAGCTAAACATATGTAAATCAATTTGAATTACTATTTCAAGTATAACTTACGTCAATCGAGCCGAATGGAAGCTAAACATATGTAAATTACTTCGAATTAACATTTCAAGCATAATTCACCTAAATTGATTCGAATCGACACTACACGTATATAATTCGTTCTGAATTAACATTTTACGCGTAATTCACCTAAATTGATTCGAATCGAAGCTAAACATATATAAATCATTTCGAAATTAAATCTCATGGATGAACTAACACAATTGATCCACTTCGAAGCTAAGCATATATGTTTCATCTCAGAATCCAATCTCAGACAGCACATTCTAACAAATTTAGCTATGCTAGTGTAACATGCAACATCGATTCCGCTAAAACGTTTGCGAAATTAATACTAATTTAGGAGCCGAGGAACACCCACCTCGATTCCACGCTAGAGACACGCGATTTAGCTTTAATTGAGGCCAAAAATCGAACACCAACAACCAGATGCTCCTCTGCTCTTCGAGCGTGACTCGACTAGCCCGAACCCAAAAACCCTAACTTGTGTTTTTTAAGAAATTTAAGCATGGTCAAGGAGGATTCAAGGTGGGGATTCAACTTAAAGGAGTAGAGAAGTTCGAAACTCACCGCGCATGTATGATTTCGACCGAGTGTCCGGTCGTCCTTGCGCCAGAATCGGCCCAGCCATGGCCGATTTTCGCTCAGCCTCGGCACAGGTTGGTCGCCGGCAGCCAGGGGAGGCAGTGTGGGGCTTGAAACCGGCGAGTATAGCGTGTGTGAGGTGAGGAGATGAGGGAGACGGTGGTGGCTTTTGGGCGGTGGTTGCCGTGGCTGAAGGGACAGGCTATCACTTTTTCTCGCCAACGACAGGGGGCGGTCGGCGGCGACGCCAGACGGCCACCGTGGCCCCAGAGAGAGAGAGAGAGAGAGAGAAAGAGAGAGCAAGCTTGGGGAAGGAGAGAGGGAGAGAGTGCGAACGGGTAGAGAGAGAGAAGGGGGTCAGGGTTCACGGGTCTCCCAGGCCCGACGTCCTCCCCCCCGTTTTTGTCAAATTTCCCTTTTTTTTTGTTCAAAGGGCTCTATTAACATTATTTAACTAAATTTTAGTCCCAAACCTATTAGCGATTAGACTAAATTCGAGTTGAAACATCCCACAACTAAAATTTCAATCTAGATTTCGGGAATCGACTAAATGAAACGAAAACAATTTTAAAAACCGAGTTACCATCGATTCAATAAATTTATAAATAAGTAACGTCAATAATAACATAAATCATATAGTCGTTCTTTTTAATGAAATTAATTGTTAAAAACGCACACGGTTGACTTAACACCCTTGTTGAAAAATAATTCAAACACAGATTTGTAAATTCAGCAACTAAAACAGTTAGTAGTAGGAGACCGAAGGTGCGGCCCTTACACTCTTCCCCCCTTAAAAGAATTTCGTCCTCGAAATTACTTACCTAAGTTCGGTCTTTCCTAGAACGTACGCACGTAAGCTATGATCTCCACAGTGGGTTCCCAAAAGGATTCGTTATGCAATCACTGCTTATTTTAAATCAAAGAAAAAGGCTAATGGTATCTAGTCTCCTCCTCGCCAATCCTCTTCAAGCATCTACTCACTCTATTTAGGCGCCGAGGGCCAATCGCTTCGAAGAGGGGCAACTGAGTTGCCGTGGAAAACCATGTTGCGTTTGTTTTGAAAAAGGAACAAAGATTTTCGATAATCTAGACTCAGTTTGCATGGCAAGAAATAATTCTATGTAGATGCATCTATAAGTGAGCATCTAAAGGCATGACATTTGGTACAGTGACATCTTAAGGTCATGCACTAGTAGTCTCATTCTAAAACATGGATTTCAAGTCAAGCAATTACGAAAACTCACTTTGTTGGCACTTGATTACAAACACATCAATGGCCACATACACAATCCTATCTATAGGTACTCCTATGGTCTCACGAAAGGCATCTATGCAAGCGTACATGAATGCAACCCTCTTCTAAATTCTAGAGGTCGAGGTTGTACCTTGAGGTTTGTCCAAACTATTTGGAGTTGACGAGCAATCAACCAACAGGGGTAAGAACAACGGTATTATTGGTCTTACAGCCCTACATTGAGGTTTCGCCATATGTTGTCTTGAAAAGGGGACTGTGGAGGTCTGAGGAACTCCTAGTACAGATAGAAAGGTTCTACTTTCTACTTGGAGCATTCTTACTTCTACACGTGGTGCTTGTGCTTAAGAAGGTGTTAGGAAGGCATAAATTATCGTCCTAGGAAGTAACGTGGTGATGCATGTGGTTTAACAATTCCAAAGTCTGCTAGGTTCTTCGTTTCATCCCCATTCTAGGTGTGTTTGGGTTGATATAGTCAGGATACTATCATTCTTATGTAAGAGAATGGCGTTCCATGCCCCGATAGGCATAATGCTTAGCCGATTAGTGAGTAGCAGTGGTTACGTGTTGGAAGGAAAGGGAGGCTCTCTATGTAGGTGGCAGTCCAAGTTAAGGCCTCATCTAGGTATCAATGACACACATGTCAAGAAGGCTTTGAATAACCTTAGACAACAATCAGTAAGACTATCACAGTCACCTATATTGATATGCACGAGTTCCCGCTTAGTTAATCTAGCGAATGAAGAATTACGTAAAAATAAGGGTATCAGTTAGAAGGGCTTTTGGTCAAGAAAACAATCTTGAAGTACCTACTAGCAACTTATCATCAACACTTCAAGCAACGTACGTGCTTTGGCATGTAGGCATTCGAAGCATCGATGAAAACAAATGCACATCGTCAGATGCAGCAGTAGGGCCAAACTTGGATAATTAGGAAGGTCTTTAACGCGGAAGAAAAGCCTTAACTCACCATTTAGAAAGCGTCTCAAGTCAATTGCATCCTATATAGGCCCCAAACAGGCATTAAAAATGCTCATGTACTCAAAAATTCACCCACATTCAGCAATTCTATCTATATGCATCCTTATGGTCTTACACAGCATATGATACCATAATAAATCTTTAAGACATGCGGACCCACATGTTGTCACATAAAAAGAACACCTAGACGTGTAAGTATATGTGCAATCCTCCTTTTGCAGCATATGGTCAACGACTTGCCCTAAACCCTATCCAATTTAGGAAAGATTGGTGTTGAGCAGCTAGTATTGTGTGAGTATGGTTGACATCAATGGCCTCATAGGCACACATTGAGGTCTTACGAGGTATATCTATCTTACAGGTGATCGTAGGATACTCAAAGTAGGTTGCTTACCTTAGTAGGGATCATTCCTATGTATAATTCCAAAGTCTACTAGATTCCTCCTCCCTTGCGTTTTCTAGGTTTATCAGCATTCAATCCAATTAAAACATCGTTACCGCATTCCCGAATGGCAAAGATGGAGAATAGTAGGCACACTTACGCGATGTTTAGCGAGGTCCTACCACTAGCATTCAGTCTTTCAAGTATGTATACGAGGGTAGCCCTTAATATACTCAGGAAACTCAAAATTCGAAAACGAAAGGTATCATTTACTAGGATTATCAATCATAACAGCTAGTTTCCAATCATTCCTTCCCTAGCTCATTACGAAGGATTCTATCGACGTACACATCATAGCACATACACATTTACAAGCAACATTTGATAAACATAAAGGCGCGTATTTGGAAGTCTAAACTCCCACTTCATTACTAACGGAAAGCTAATCCTTCGGTGCAAGATAACCTTGGCTCGATAGTCAAAACGATATTAACATTTTGAAACTTTGGATCCCAAAGGTGAAAAATAGCTGATTTGTTTTGAGCTTCTTCTCTACCAACCTTTGAGTACGTCTGCTCACTCTATTATGGGGCACGAGGAGCAAATCGTACTTGAGGGGCAAAGACAAGCTTAGAAAAGAATTTTCAATCGCTCGAGTCTAATTGACGTGCTTTAACTATCGATTGCCTTATCAGAGCACACGAAGAAAACATTTATCAATCAAAACATCACTTAGCTCACACGATACAAGTGACTTGGATTCACTTCCTAACACACGACTCACATACATCCGATTGGCTCAACCGGATCACCTAAAAGTCAATCAGTGAAATCAGTTAGCACGTTAGGAATATATTACACCAATGAAGTACTCACTACGTCACTTGAAGGTGTGGGAAGAGCCATTTGACTCTTACACTAACGCACAACTCGCCACTTTTACTCAATCGACCTCCTCGAACCATACATAACTACTTAAGTGCAGCAACGGTCATACAAAGCTCCCACTTGCACACAAGCAAAACATATGTCACATTAGCACAACGTGTTCCTAGGCGACTATATGAGATGCAAGACTTAGGTCGCGGCCTATGGTCGCAGGACCTTTGCTCTGATACCATCAATTGTAACACCCCTAGCCCCTCCGGCCAAAAGCATTACGTCTTCTTAACTTTCTACCTAAATTCTGGGACGAAACGGGCAGAGTTTTCCCTAAAAACTGGCCATTTCAAGGCTACAAGCCTTACAACAGATCCCTGCAATTACACAGAAGCGTAAAATATTTAAAAGCAGCTCAACGGCCACACGCCGGAGTTCACAACTCAACGAGCCACCCACTCAGAGTACACCAACCAGATTAATTCAAGAATAAAGGAGAAATGGAAGATACAACTCAACGGTTCACACAACCGGAGTATTGGAGTTTACATCCCAAAACATAACTAACTTTAACCAAAAGACATCTAACTAACTAGATGGTTGGCTCATAAGATCGTACAGAGCGACTCATAAACAATATGCATTACATGAACTTAAAATCCCTGTTTACAAACATTTCAAACCAAGAATACATAACGTGACTTCATTAAACACGTAAGATCCCTTCGATGGGCACAAACGACACCTTGCAAGCATGAACGGATTCTATCTTGTCATAGCTGATTCAATCTTTTTCCTGTTATAAAGAATACCTGGGGAAAAGGGGGAAAGAGCAGTGGGATGAGCAACCACACGTTCAGTGAGTGTCCCTCGACCCCCTTAAAACCAAAACCGTTGCAGGCAATAGTATCATTAATAGTCACATATCACGTACTCATACTTTACTATCATATTAGGCATTCTCGAAGTTCTTGTAAAATACTACTAACCATAAACTTCATTTTAGTCGTTGAGATTTATGTTTAGGCCTCTGAATTTCTGAACTAACAAGCACTTAGCACATAAGCAAGCATCGAGGGCTAAGCATAGAAACTTTCTTTTGTAGGCTAAGCATAGGGATCTTTCTTTTTCATAAATATAACTTCTTAGCATTCCAGTTTAACTATGCATGAAACCTCATTGGTATGATGTGCACATAAAGTTATCTTTTTATTTCATAATCATTCTTGTCTTGGCATTTCATTCATATGATATGTATAAGGCACATACACATTTCAAGTCTCATTCATAGGGTATGCGTGAAAGATGCTCATAAGGCTTTCTTTTTCATAATCGTATCTTACTTAGCATCTCATTCATAAGTTATACTTGGAATGTTCACATAACGCTTTACTTAGATTTTATTCATATGACTTGCACAAGCATCGTTCTTTCTTTTCGTGAAAATGCTTCACTTATCCTTACTTGAAATCTCATTCATACTTCATTCATAAGAAAAGCACATAACATGCATAGAAAACTTTTCTTCTTTTCTTGAAAGCACTTTTGTTAAATTCGTGAGTATACAACCACAAGAGGGGGGGTGAATTGTGGTGTCTGATTTTTGCGTTGTAAATAACAAACACCCTCACAGAGGTTATTCTCAGATGACAAACACCCTAGTGACTTGTTTGCAGGGGGTGTTCTCAAATATTGCAAATGCGAAAATCACCAAGATAACTGCGGAAAATAAAGCACACACATAATTTTTACGTGGAAAACACCTCTAGCCCAACTGAGGTGTGAAAAACCACGACCTACCTCGTGTAGGATTTAACCACTTTCACTAACGGGCTTCACACGTTACAAATGTAACACACCTTGTTACAACTTGCAACCACGTAACCTTCTTCTCTAAGAAGGGTTACACAACGTCCAAATCTCACCAGATTGGACACGTCCAAAGTCCACACGACTGAGGACCACTCACTCACTTTTCTGATCCAAGATCAGGGTTACAAAACACCTTACGGGGGTGCTTCTGATTTAAGCAGATGTAAGGTACAATGAGGTCCTAGTATGCCAATATCTTGAAAGCTCAGTTTAAACACAACTTATCTCGATTTTTCTTTTCTCAAGCGTAACTCAAAAAATTCTTCTCACTAGAAAAACCACTTTTGAAATTTTCCCTTTTTGCGTATGTTGTGTATGTTTCTCGTCTTTTTTCCTCTGTATGCAAATGGGAGTGAAATGCTGAGGTTTTAAACATAAAATCCAACGGTCAAAAACAAGGAGAGGTGAAAGAATCAGCTAAGTATGGAAAACGATTTTCAAGCAAGAAATACTCCCCAACGGCTAGTGATAAATTTTTCCAAAATATAAGGGATTTGTTATCTTAAGAGATAACCCTTATCTTCCCATAGCCGTGAAGAAGATTCAAATGACAACCAGAAATCTTCAGTTTTTGAAATTTTATCATATCCGAAAATATAGGCAAAGGGAATCTTTTAGTTTTTGGCAATTCTCCCAAAACCTATTTTCGCAAATCTCCCATAACATTTTCAAGAAATATCCTTTCCAGAAAAATAGCAATCTTGGAATTTAAAGAAAGTATTCTGGAGATCTTGGCCAACCGAAATGAATTTTCAAAGATAACCGGGTATGGCCACTTCAGTTCAGAAACACCCTAGGCACCCTGTTTGCAGGGTTGTTCGCAACTGGTGTTCTGAAGCACTTAGCGCAAATACCGATTCAAGAGGTGTTTAAAATGACGTTTTCAATATTGGCATATTAACAAGAGTCTAAATAAATAAAACCTATATACCCAAGACTTCTTGTTTTGAACCAGTCATCTTGTCCAAGATTTGTAGAGCTGCTGTGAACACCAAGGCCACCTTGTTTGCTGGGGTTGTTTTTTGCATTGCTAGAGTTCAGGAACATGCCTTACAATCAACTGTCGAGAGGGTGTTCTTGACTTAATATAGAATCACCAAGTAAAACCTGTTTTGAAGACTTGTTCTCACATGTAGCAAACCAGTTAATACAATAAAGATCACAAACACCAGTTAGGCCTGTTTGGAGATCGTGTTTGGAGCAACATTACTTGGACAAAGTTTTACACTTGGATTTGTTATCATCAAAACTAAATATACTCAACAAATTCCCCCTTTTTGATGATGACAAACCAAGTGACCATATTGACAAAATTAAAAAGCTTAACAACGAACGATTAATGCTGATAGGGATCCTCTAGGTGCTAGGTCATAGATCATATGGTCTTATTCGTATGGTCTTATTCGTATGGTCTTATTCCCCCTTTTGGCATCATTAAAAAGCATAAACAACAGTATGAATGCAAGAAAAGAGATATAGAGCATAAGGTGCAAGAAGCATCATGAAAGAGATATTGCATTAAAAACAGTACAATGCCAAAAACGAAGAGGGGAGGAGGAAACAAGAGAACAGCCTAGAGAATCAGGGTGCAGGGGGTGGTCTCGTTTGCAGAGGAGGAATGCTGGGGGCAAGAGTGGAGAGAAGGATAAGCAATTCCTCATGGCGTTTGGCGGAGAGGGCTTGCTCCTCAGCCAGAGCAGCCTTGACAGCTGAGAGCTCATCCTTGAGGCGAGCATTGTCCTCAAGAACAGCCTCAAGTTTGAAGGAAGGTTGCCCAGAAACAGGTGGTCGAGGTGGTCGACGACCCTGTTTGGAGACTGATCCTTCGCCAACCTCATAGCCACACCCGAGCAGAGTGTCAATCCCAATCTCATCAACGACTTGGGCCTCCACTCGCCGTGTGAGCACTATCCCAAGGTGCTCAAACACCCTTGTCAGCAGAAACCCATATCCAAGATCATGGGCCCGGGTGGTGTTCGCAATTTGCCCTATGTGGTGAATCATGATTGCAGGGAGGTTGATTGGTTCCTCCCGATCCAGTAAGTTCACCAGGCATTGATCGAGGGCATCAGCTGAGTTTCGCCCTTGACGTTGTGGAATTATGTTCTTGATAGTGAACATAAACAATAGTTGGTGCAGGGAGGTCATTTCACCCTTCTTAACAGAGAGGGGTGTTCTCAGGCCCTGTTTTTGACTGAGGCGTTGGGACACCTCTAGGAGCCTGGCTGTTTCTAGGGCTATTTTGTCTTCCCTCACATACACGTCAAAGCCTTGGGAGGGTACTCCCAAAATTTTCCCAAGTGTGGGCGCATCAACTTTAATGCGTTGTCCATTCACAAAACTAGTCACCACCCCTTCGGTGACACTGCAGTTGGTGTAAAACTCAGCCAACTCAGGCACAGAACACCCCAGCTGGGTGTTTGCAAACAAGTCGAGCCAGCCTTGAGCGCGCAACTTGGTCAGGAACACCCCCAGACCCTGTTCCTCGAAAAAGCTTACATTCACTACCTTCCCCCTGACGACATTGCGCTTAAGCAACTGCGCATGTTTGTCAGACATAGGAGAGGGAGTGAACTGCTTTGGGCGTTTGGGGGCAGGAACAGAGGTGGTAGCTTCTGGTAGGGGGGCTGTTCTGGGCTTTCGCTTGAGGGGTGTTTTTGCAGGAGAGGGCTTCACAGCAAGTTTAGTGGTTGATTTTGGAGGGGCTTATTCTTCAGAGGACTCGGAGAACACCGGTGTCCCCTATTTGAAGGAGGTGTTCTCAGAGTCAGAATTCGAGAACCCTTCGGTAGAAGAGGAGGAAATCTCCTCGATGACAGGAGCAGAGGGTTTGGAGATACGGGGAGAAGATTGAAAAGCTAGTCTCGCAGATTTACGAGAAGGCTTGGAGGATTGTGGAGAAGAGGGAGTTTGAGAGGGCTGAGACCTTGGTTGTGGCCTTGTTCTTGGCGTTCTGCTACGCCTGGCCACTATTTTCACCCTTTTCCTTTTCTCTCCAGTTTGAGCGACCGGAGTGGGGGTTTCAGCTTCAGGGAGAGAATCCTTCTTTAAACTCTCCTCTGATGTCTGATTCGACTTCCCTTGGAAATCGACATCCAGATCCTCCACAAACACACCTTCGACAGAGGCTGCCCCTGTTTCTGGCGCTGTTTCAGGAAACAACCCAGAAGGACAGGGCTCAAAATTAAACCCTACAGGGGTTTCCAAGATTTGGTCTTGAGACCCCGATAGTGTACCCACTGACTCGACGTTAATGGGACAAGCAATTGTCCCTACAAGAAACACCAATTCCCTTCCACATTCGAAGGGAATATCAACCATCCCCATTCCCACTGATTGTAGGGACAAGCTTTTCAGGAATTTGAAAGGCTTGTACAGGATTGGGCGAGGGGGAGCAGGGATTGAGGACGCAAGAACGAGCTCGTTTGATTGAAAGGAGTTGTTGAGAGCCATTGTTGCTAGAGGAGAGAGATTAGGGTTTAAGGCTTTGTAGGTTTCTCAGATTTTGCAGTACTGAGAACAGAGCATATAAAAAGAGAGAGAGAGAGAGCACCCAAAATCTTTAGAAGATTTCTTGGTTTGCAACGGGTGTGAGACTTAAAAGCTTGTGCCTTGGGAAGGAAAAACACATCGAGCAACCAAGGGGCGTACCTGTTCTCTTCGTTATGCCTGTTCTTTACCGTCTGATCTTGATTGGACTTAATGGTATTAAGGCGGCTTCAGTACATCCCCTTATGCTGCACTAAGTGGATAAGTAAAGACAAAATGCACGCAATTCGAGTGTATGCAATAACATCCGTTGTTAATAAGATTTGCAAACAGGGGGAGAGAACAGGGTGTAAAGGTTGATCTTACCAAACCCAGTTCATGTTCTGGAAACAGGTAACTCAGGGTGTTCTCACCAACCCTAGTTCCAGTCTATTTCTCTCAAAAAGGTCTCTAGCTAGTGCCTTAGGGAATATATCAGCAATTTGACTTTCCGTTGAGCAAAAATTCATAGAGATTAAACCCTTTTCAACATTGTCTCTCAAGAAATGATGTCGAATGTCAATATGCTTTGTTCTTTTATGTTGACATAGATTTTTGGCAATGTTAATTGCACTTGTGTTATCACAAAAAATAGGAATGCATCCAGTGTCAACACAAAAGTCCTCAAGCTGTTGTCTTATCCACAACAGTTGAGCACAACATGAAGCTGCTGCAACATATTCAGCTTCTGCTGTGGACATGGCAACTGAATGTTGCTTCTTGGTAGCCCAAGATACCAAACAAGGTCCAAGAAAGTGAGCCATAACTGAGGTACTCTTTCTATCAACTAGGAATCCAGCATAGTCAGCGTCAGCATATCCAACAAGATCAAAATTGCAACCTCTAGGATACCATAAGGCTAAATTGGGTGTATGTTTCAAATATCTTAGTATCTGTTTCACAGCCTTAAGGTGAGTTTCCTTAGGATTAGACTGAAAATGGGCACATAAACCAACACTAAAAACAATATCTGGTCTACTAGCGGTTAGGTATAGAAGTGACCCAATCATGCCCCTATAGAGTTTCTCCTCAATTGAAGGACTCCCATCATCCATAACCAACCTGGTTGAAGGAGAAATAGGAGTGTCTACGGGTTTGGCCAACTCCATCCCAAAACGCTTAAGTAGCTCCTTGATATACTTTTGTTGATGGATCATGGTGCCGTTTGGAGTTTGCTTGATTTGTAAGCCTAAGAAAAGTTAAGCTCACCCATCATGCTCATCTCAAACTCACTCCTCCTCATATTTGAAAATTCATTGCATAAATCATGATGAGTTGCACCAAATATAATGTCATCAACATATATTTGGACAATCAATAAATGTTCCCCCTTAGATTTTAGAAACAAAGTATTGTCTACCTTGCCTCTTCTAAAATCATTTTCAATTAAAAACTTGACAACCGTTCGTACCAAGCTCTAGGAGCTTGTTTTAGGCCATAAAGAGCTTTGTCAAGTTTGAAAACATGGTCAGGAAATTCACTGTTTTCAAAACCAGGGGGTTGTTTGACATACACCTCTTCTTTAAGGTATCCGTTGAGGAATGCACTTTTCACGTCCATTTGATATAGCTTGATTTCCATATGAGCTGCAAAGGCTATTAGGATTCGAATAGCCTCAATTATAGCAACTGGTGCAAAGGTTTCTTCATAATCGATCCCTTCTTCTTGGTTATACCCTTGAACAACCAGCCGTGCCTTGTTCCTAGTGACTGTTCCTGACTAATCCAGTTTGTTTCGGAACACCCACTTGGTTCCAATGATTGTTCTCTCTGCAGGGTTAGGTACAAGGTGCCATACCTTGTTTCTTTCAAATTGATGAAGCTCTTCTTGCATAGCCGTGATCCAATCTGAATCTGCAAGAGCTTCATTCACACTTTTTGGCTCAATGTTAGAAAGAAAAGCATAGAAAGCACAAAAAATTCTTAAGTTTAGATCTAGTTTGTACTCTAGTATTAATATCTGACAAGATTTGATCAAGAGGGTGCGAACTATGGTGCTTCCATGGTCTTGGATTAAGTGGATCCACAGACACATGCTCTGTTCTAACTGAAATGTGTGTAGGATCAGGCTCAAGAGCACCTCCTGATCCTGTTTCTGCACCTGTTTGCAAGCTTGTTCCTGAAGAACATGGTTCCGAACAGGGTTCAACGGTGTTACCCCCTGTTTGGTGTTCACCTTGCCTGTTGTTCTGAGAAACACCCTCAGGAGTTGTTTTCTCCATGATGTTCTTACCTCGTTTATCTTGGAGCAACACTTCTTTTCGAACAAGACCTAATTCAAGTTCATCTTCCTGTGCATCATTCTCACTCAACACGTTAGATTCATTAAAAAGCACATGCACACTTCCTCAACACACAAGGTTCTTTTGTTAAAGACTTTGTATGCCTTGCTGTGAGAAGAATAGCCAAGGAATATTGCCTCATCACTCCTAGGGTTAAACTTTCCTAAGGCATCCTTCCCATTATTATGCACAAAACACCTACAACCAAATGTTCTTAGGTGCGTAATATTGGGTTTTCTGCCCTTGAAAAGTTCATAAGGAGATTTGTTCAAAATGGGTCTGATCATGCATCTATTTATAATGTAACATGAGGTGTTCAATGCTTCTGCCCAGAAATACCTAGGAAGACCGCTAGCAATAAGCATTGTTCTGTCATGTCTTCCAGGGTGCGATTTTTACGCTCAACCACCCCATTTTGTTGGGGTGTTCTTGGAGCTGAGAAGTTATGATCAACACCATGTTCATTACAATAGTTGATAAAACTTGCCTTTTCAAACTCAGTTCCATGATCAGATCTCAAGCTAATTAAGGAGTGTCCTACTCTCTTTTCAACCTTTTTGAGAAAGGCAATAAAATTCTCAAAGGTTTCATCTTTGGATGCCAAAAACAAGGCCCAAGTAAATCAAGAGTAATCATCCACTACAACAAGCACATACTTTTTTTCACCTCTACTAGTTATCCTCATGGGACCACACAAATCAATGTGTAATAATTCTAGAGGTCGGGTAGTGCTTACACATTTTTCGATTTAAAAGAAGATCTAACTTGTTTGCCTTTTGCACAAGCTTCACATACCTTGTCATCATTAAATTTGATGGAAGGTAGTCCAATAACCGGGTCTTTTGAAACAAGTTTGTTTAACAAGGACATGCTTGCATGACCTAGTCTCTTGTGCCATAGCATTATATCATCATTTAATGCATTTAAACAAATCAGATTATTTTGGGAAAGAGTGGAAATACAAACTTTATAAACATTTTGACATCGCTTCCCCCTCAACACAACATCTCATGTGTCGTTATTCACAACCAAGCAACGTGTTTTTGAAAACAGTACTAGGTTGTTCTTGTCACACAGTTGGGACACACTTAGCAAATTGTGTTTTAACCCATCAACTAAGTGCACATTATCAATTGAGCGGGAGAGAGTTTTATCAATATTACCTATACCGACAATTGTCCCAAACTTGCCGTTTCCAAATGCTACACTCCCACCATTCAAAGCTGTAAGTGAGAGAAAATTTGATCTTTCACCAGTCATGCGCCGTGAACACCCACTATCAACAAACCACAACTGCCTGTTTTCAAGGGTGTTAGTGGGGTTGTTCGTAAGGTTGTTCTCTCTCACTTCAGCTTGCAAAACAAATCACGGGTTAGTTTTGGGAACCCAGATCCACTTGGGTCCCATTCTTTTAGACATGTAAAGCTCATCTTTTCTAATCCAGATTTGTTTCACATACCTTTCATTCTTTTCTTTGGCATGTTTTCTTAAAGGGCAAGTGTATCTATAATGACCCGTTTTACCACAATGAAAGCAAACGATGTTTTCAGGTAATCCCACATACTTTCTATGTATTTGGTAAACGGTCCGTTTATGCTTGTAACCAAGTCCCTTTTTGTTTCTACTGTGATGAGTGTTTAACCAATCAAAGGCTTGTGAAGATTTGTTCCAGCGTTTGTTTGTGGCAAGATCAGTTTCTAATTTTTCTATGGTGGCATTCAAGCTCTGCTTTTCATTTAGCAGGGATTCAACTATTTCTTCCACTTCAAAGAGTTTTTTCTCTACTTGTGTATAATCGTCGTCTTTTAGAAAGAGGTCTTCTCTAAGCACGTTAATATTCTCATGTAAACAGAGTTTTTCATTTTCGAGAATTTCATTTTCAAGCTCTAGGTCACGAACTTCTCTTTTTAGATCAGCACAGGTGTCTATCAAATTATATAGAAGTTCTTCTAAAGTGGCTTTGTTAAGACCATGTACCTTGTTCTTGAGATCTAAGAAGCTGATTGTTGATTCATCATCTGAATCTGAATCACTTTGTGCCACAAGTGCTACGACCCCTTCTTCAGCTTCAGATTCTCCTTCATCCTCAGAGGAATCTCCCCAAGCAGCCAGCATAGCTTTCGAGAATCGCTTGCCCAGATTGTTTACAGGGTGTTTTCGCCCCTGTTTTCGAGGGTGTTCGGGCATCTGATCTTCTCGAAGCAGAGGGCAATTTTTGACTAAGTGATCTGGTTTGCCGTACTTGAAACACCCTGTGAGCTGTTCTTTGGGGGTGTTTCTTGACTTACTGAAGTCTTTTCTTTTGTTGTTCTCCTTGACCTTTTTGAAGAATTTCTTGAATTTTCTGGACATTAGAGCCATATCTTCATCTTCAAGGTCAGAGTCAGTGTCCTTATGTGCTTTCAAGGCAAGCCCATGATCCTTCTTTTGCTCCTCTCTTTGTTGTGAGTTCTTTCGGAGTTCATAGGTCTGGAGATTACCAATCAACTCGTCGAGGGTGATCTTGTTCATGGCTTTAGCCTCTTGGATGGCTGTTACTTTGGCCTCCCACGTACGAGGTAAAATTCTGAGGATTTTCCTCACCAACTCTTCAGTGGTGAAAGATCTTCCCAGGGATTTTAACTCGTTCGTGATGTCGGTAAACCGTGTATACATATCCATCACAGTCTCACGATCACCCATATCAAACAACTCATATTGTCGTATAAGTAGCTCAATTCTAGATTGTTTAACCTGACTCGTGCCTTCATGAGCAACTTGCAGGGCGCTCCAGATAGCTTGGGCTGATTCACACTCAGAGATGCGAGTGTATTCATCGGGTCCTAGGCCAAAATATAGAAGCTTTTTGGCCTTTGCATTTTTCTCCATCTTTTTGTAGTCCTCGGCATCAAACTCATGAGGTTCTTTGGGAGCTGTTTTTCCTTTAGGAAGGGTTTTTATGGGAACAAAAGGCCCGTTCTTGATGAGCATCCATAACTCATAGTCTTCGGCTTATATATAGTTCTCCATCCTATTCTTCCACCAACTATAGTGTTGGCCATTGAAGTAAGGAGGGCGAGTAATGGATTATCCTTCAAGAATTCCTTGTGGAGTACTCATCTTCAGAATCTCTCAAGGTGTTAACCTTTTGTAAGAGAACCTGCTCTGATACCACTTGTTGAGTTCGTGAGGATACAACCACAAGAGGGGGGTGAATTGTGGTGTCTGATTTTCGCGTTGTAAATAACAAACACCCTCACAGAGGTTATTCTCAGATGACAAACACCCTAGTGACTTGTTGGCGGGGGGTGTTCTCAAATATTGCAAATGCGAAAATCACCAAGATAAATGCGGAAAATAAAGCACACACACAATTTTTACGTGGAAAACAACACCTCTATCCCAACTGAGGTGTGAAAAACCACGACCTACCTCGTGTAGGATTTAACCACTCTCACTAACGGGCTTCACACGTTACAAATGTAACACACCTTGTTACAACTTGCAACCACGTAACCTTCTTCTTTAAGAAGGGTTACACCACGTCCAAATCTCACCAGATTGGACACGTCCAAAGTCCACATGACTGAGGACCACTCACTCACTTTTCTGATCCAAGATCAGGGTTACAAACCACCTTACGGGGGTGCTTCTGATTTAAGCAGATGTAAGGTACAATGAGGTCCTAGTATGCCAATATCTTGAAAGCTCTGTTTAAACACAACTTGTCTTGGTTTTTCTTTTCTCAAGCGTAACTCGAAAAATTCTTCTCACTAGAAAAACCACTTTTGAAATTTTCCCTTTTTGCGTATGTTGTGTATGTTTCTCGTCTTTTTTCCTCTGTACAAATGGGAGTGAAATGCTGAGATTTTAAACACAAAATCCAACGGTCAAAAACAAGGAGAGGTGAAAGAATCAGCTAAGAATGGAAAACGATTTTCAAGCAAGAAATACTCCCCAACGGCTAGTGATAAATTTTTCCCAAAATATAAGGGATTTGTTATCTTGAGAGATAACCCTTATCTTCCCATAGCCGTGAAGAAGATTCAAATGACAACCAGAAATCTTCAGCTTTTCAAATTTTATCATATCCGAAAATATAGGCAAAGGGAATCTTTTAGTTTTGGCAATTCTCCCAAAACCTATTTTCGCAAATCTCCTTTCCAGAAAAATAGCAATCTTGGAATTTAAATAAAGTATTCTGGAGATCTTGGCCAATCGAAATGAATTTTCAAAGATAATCGGGTATGGCCACTTCAGTTCAGAAACACCCTAGGCACCCTGTTTGCAGGGTTGTTCGCAACTGGTGTTCTGAAACACTTAGCGCAAATACCGATTCAAGAGATGTTTAAAATGACGTTTGCACTATTGGCATATTAACAAGAGTCTAAATAAATGAAACCTATATACCCAAGACTTCTTGTTTTGAACCAGTCATCTTGTCCAAGATTTGTAGAGCTGCTGTGAACACCAAGGCCACCTTGTTTGCTGGGGGTGTTTTTTGCATTGCTAGAGTTCAGGAACATGCCTTACAATCAACTGTCGAGAGGGTGTTCTTGACTTAATATAGAATCACCAAGTAAAACCTGTTTTGAAGTCTTGTTCTCACATGTAGCAAACCAGTTAATACAATAAAGATCACAAACACCAGTTAGGCCTGTTTGGAGATCATGTTTGGAGCAACATTACTTGGATAAAGTTTTACACTTGGATTTGTTATCATCAAAACTAAATATACTCAACAACTTTGCTTAGCGTCTTGAGGCTCTTGTTCTTTCAAAAGACATTTCATCTCATAATGGTCATACAACGACCCTTATAAACTTTTCATACATCATTCCATATGGCCACTTAAGGCCTATAAAAACTTTCTTTCATTCAAAACATATAAAATGGCAAAGCGCCAATTGCTTTTCTTAACTTAGTACGAAAGTACTTCTGGCATAAGATCATTACAGGTGCTGATTGGGTGAGATCTATTCTCAACCCCATAGTGAGACCTAATGCTCACACTTAAACTCTTACTCCTGGCATGGCTACATATAATATATCGGACCATTACATTAACCCTCATCAGGGCCTCTAGGGTTTCCGAACCTTCTCCTAGGTTAACATCGTTCTTTTCATATTGTCCGAAGCACATTATCTTAGCTACTTTAAAGCGTATGGGCCATAACGGCTAATAATTTTGCTACTTCTCACAGTGAAATCATTTATCATACAACTCACGCCTTTGTAAAACTCTTTAGGATTCCCCCGTTCAAGCAGGTTCACTCCCAAAACTGTATTCATTTAGTTAAAACATGCCATCATGCACTAATATTTATGACTCTTATCATTTCAAACATAAAATCCTTCTTTGAAAAACTCACCCTTATGCACATAGTGTAACTTGAGGATACGAAAGGGAAGGGGGTTCATATGTATTACATTCAAGCACTTCATAATCAATTTATCATAATGAGCCACACATGGCCTCACAATCCACACGATTGTAGTTAATTCACAACCCAGGCTCCCTCCTCACAAGCACCGTACCATAAAGAACCTCGAACCACTCATAGTTCTTCCTCAAACCATCCAACTACCATCTCGGTTTTCAATTTACAATCTAGCATCCTAATCATTAGGATATACTGAAAAGCGATACATAAACTTACGTAATTTACCAATGCTTAACTTACTGAATATACAGCTAACAATTAGCAGTCCGCTGCAACCAACGGTTATAACCATACACTCATATATATATATATAATAGGCATTCATACAATCTTAACTTGAAACGGACGTTTAGCAAGCTAAGTTAAACAAACTAAGCGTGAAACACGATTACATTCATATATTTCAGTTAAAGGACATAAACATGCTTAGTTCGTCATTCAAATACTATTTCCAGAGTTGTTTCATAAGCATAATTCAATCAAATAGACAAGTATCGATTCGAAGTTACATTTAAGCCTATTCATGCCATTCAAGCTTAACTATTCATGCCTTTCAAGTTCAACATGAATCAAGTCTCTATTTAAACATAAAACGATTCACTTCGAAGTTTATAAATGATCATGGAACGACTAAACTTTCATATACGTTGATTTTAAACACTTACAATTCACTATGAAATTAACCAACGATTATGAAATAACTAGGCAATTTACACGTTAATTCTAAGTATTTATGACTCCTTTCGAAGTTCATATATGATGATGATTCATATATGTTTATGATTCATATACGATTATGACACGACTAATCATATATACGTCAATTCTAAGCGTTTAGAATTCATTTCGAATGACATCTTCAGGCATGAACGAAGTAAATATATTCGAATCCAAGCTAAACGTATTTACCTTACTTCGACTTGAAACTTTCAGCTTGAATTAACTAAATTGATTCGAATCGAAGCTAAACATACATAATTTGTTTCGAATTCATATTTCAGGCATAATCTATGTCAATTAACTCGAATTGAAGCTAAACAAATATAAACCACTTCGAATTAACATTTCAGGTATAATTTACGTCAATTGATTCGAATGGAAGCTAAACATATGTAAATCAATTCTAATTACTATTTCAAGTATAACTTACGTCAATCGAGTCGAATGGAAGCTAAACATATGTAAATTACTTCAAATTAACATTTCAAGCATAATTCACCTAAATTGATTCGAATCGACGCTACATGTATATAATTCGTTCTGAATTAACATTTCACGCGTAATTCACCTAAATTGATTCGAATCGAAGCTAAACATATATAAATCGTTTCGAAATTAAATCTCATGGATGAACTAACACAATTAATCCACTTCGAAGCTAAGCATATATGTTTCATCTCAGAATCCAATCTCAGACAGCACATTCTAACAAATTTGGCTACGCTAGTCTAACATGCAATATCGACTCCGCTAAAACGTTTGCGAAACTAATACTAATTTAGGAGGCGAGGAACACCCACCTCGATTCCACATTGGAGACATGCGATTTAGCTTGAGTTGAGGCCAAAAATCGAACACCAACATAAATCATATAGTCGTTCTTTTTAATAAAATTAATGTTAAAAGCGCACACGGTTGGCTTAACACCCTTGTTGAAAAATAATTCAAACACAGATCTGTAAATTCAGCAACTAAAACAGTTAGTAGTAGGAGACCGAAGGTGCGGCCCTTACATCTGCATATATATATATATATATATATATATATATATATATATATATATATATATATATATATATAT
>JAKOGI010004583.1:7500-23812 GCA_029747015.1 Carnegiea gigantea
GGGATAGGGTGTAATATTTGCTAAAATAACCCAAGTTCACTGCATCGGGCCACTCGCCCGGATCACTAATGATCTAACAACTAAACAAGGGTTAAAAAGCTACATACATAGGTACAGAGCCGGCATGCTTTCACATACAACGATAACTTAAAAATTTACAACGTGGTAGATCGAACACTTGAAAAGAAGGCAGAGACTTCTGAGGGCTCGGCATCAAAACGACTTTAAAGTATCTCTTATACCCGCTCAAATTGAACATGGGAAAAAGGGAAATAATAAAGGGATGAGCAACCACACGCTCAGTGAGAATTCCCCTACTCCATAAAACCCAAAACAGTTATAGGCAATAATACTAATAATAGCCACATATCACGCATTCATACTTTACTATCATCTTAGGCATTCATAATCCCCAAGAAAAGATCACCCCCATTAAAACTTCATTCTAACCACTCAACTCAATTCTAGGCCCTCAACGACTAGACTTCCCTACTAGTAGGAATTCAGGCACATAAACAAGTAGGCAACAAGGATTGAATAATAAGGCCTTCAAACTCACTTTTGAAAATATAGTGACTCTCGATAAATATCAAGAATGGTTTAAAATCCGCACAAACTCCTTTAAAGCTTATAATTCTTTCTAAAAGTTCTCGAAACATCTAAACTGGTGAGAAAGATTTGGCAAGAAATATTCTTTTATCGAATATGCACTTCGAAAAGCTTGAATGTATGATGCATTACTAGGATGTGGCTATACTTCATTTAAAATTTCATTTAAGCTATATTCAGACCACATTTGTAAAATATATGTAGGTTACGTACATTTAAAAGCTTTCTTCTTTTCTTAGAAACGCTTTACTTAGCCTCTTGAGGCTCGCATTCCTCTAAAAGAACTTCTTTTCTTTTCTGAACTGCTTAGAATGGCAAAAAGCCAAATCTACTTTTTATCAGGAACCTGCTTATAACATAAAAACATCGTATTGTGCTGGCTAGGGATGTCAACACTGCCTTTAAGTGAGATCGTCACTCTTAATCTACGTTATTCCCGGGGTATACGTACTTAACTTTTGGCTAAAATGTGTCTTAGCAGAGCTGTTGAATTCCAAGAGTACACAACCACACGAGGGGGGTGAATTGTGGTGTCTGATTTTCGCGTTGTAAATAACAAACACCCTCACAGAGGTTATTCTCAGATGACAAACACCCTAGTTACTTGTTTGCAGGGGGTGTTCTCAAATATTGCAAATGCGAAAATCACCAAGATAAATGCAGAAGATAAAGCACACACACAATTTTTACGTGGAAAACACCTCTAGCCCAACTGAGGTGTGAAAAACCACGACCTACCTCGTGTAGGATTTAACCAGTTTCACTAACGGGCTTCACACGTTACAAATGTAACACACCTTGTTACAACTTGCAACCACGTAACCTTCTTCTCTAAGAAGGGTTACACCACGTCCAAATCTCACCAGATTGGACACGTCCAAAGTCCACACGACTAAGGACCACTCACTCACTTTTCTGATCCCAGATCAGGGTTACAAAACACCTTACGGGGGTGCTTCTGATTTAAGCAGATGTAAGGTACAATGAGGTCTTAGTATGCCAATATCTTGAAAGCTCAGTTTAAACACAACTTATCTCGGTTTTTCTTTTCTCAAGCGTAACTCGAAAAATTCTTCTCACTAGAAAAACCACTTTGAAATTTCCCTTTTTTTTTTTGCGTATGTTGTGTATGTTTCTCGTCTTTTCTCCTCTTTACAAATGGGAGTGAAATGCTGAGATTTTAAACACAAAATCCAACGGTAAAAAACAAGGAGAGGTGAAAGAATCAGCTAAGTATGGAAAACGATTTTCAAGCAAGAAATACTTCCCAACGGCTAGTGATAAATTTTTCCCAAAATATAAGGGATTTGTTATCTTAAGAGATAACCCTTATCTTCCCATAACCGTGAAGAAGATTCAAATGACAACCAGAAATCTTCAGCTTTTGAAATTTTGTCATATCCGAAAATATAGGCAAAGGGAATCTTTTAGTTTTTGGCAATTCTCCCAAAATCTATTTTCGCCAATCTCCCATAATATTTTCAAGAAATATCCTTTCCAGAAAAATAGCAATCTTGGAATTTAAAGAAAGTATTCTGGAGATCTTGGCCAACCGAAATGAATTTTCAAAGATAACCGGGTATGGCCACTTCAGTTCAGCAATACCCTAGGCACCCTGTTTGCAGGGTTGTTCGCAACTGGTGTTCTGAAGCACTTAGCGCAAATACCGATGCAAGAGGTGTTTAAAATGACGTTTTCAATATTGGCATATTAACAAGAGTCTAAATAAATAAAACCTATATACCCAAGACTTCTTGTTTTGAACCATTCATCTTGTCCAAGATTTGTAGAGCTGCTGTGAACACCAAGGCCACCTTGTTTGCTGGGGTTGTTTTTTGCATTGCTAGAGTTCAGGAACATGCCTCACAATTAACTGTCGAGAGGGTGTTCTTGACTTAATATAGAATCACCAAGTAAAACCTGTTTACGACTTGTTCTCACATGTAGCAAACCAGTTAATACAATAAAGATCACAAACACCAGTTAGGCCTGTTTGGAGATCGTGTTTGGAGCAACATTATTTGGACAAAGTTTTACACTTGGATTTGTTATCATCAAAACTAAATATACTCAACGAATTCCCCCTTTTTGATGATGACAAACCAAGTGACCATATTGACAAAATTAAAAAGCTTAACAACGATTAATGCTGATAGGGATCCTTTAGGTGCTAGGTCATAGATCATATGGTCTTATTCGTATGGTCTTATTCCCCCTTTTGGCATCATTAAAAAGCATAAACAACAGTATGAATGCAAGAAAAGAGATATAGAGCATAAGGTGCAAGAAGCATCATGAAAGAGATATTGCATTAAAAACAGTACAATGCCAAAAACGAAGAGGGAAGGAGGAAACAAGAGAACAGCCTAGAGAATCAGGGTGTAGGAAGTGGTCTCGTTTGCAGAGGAGGAATGCTGGGGGCAAGAGTGGAGAGAAGGACAAGCAATTCCTCATGGCGTTTGGCGGAGAGGGCTTGCTCCTCAGTAAGAGCAGCCTTGACAGCTGAGAGCTCATCCTTGAGGCGAGCATTGTCCTCAAGAACAGCCTCAAGTTTGAAGGAAGGTTGCCCAGAAACAGGTGGTCGACGACCCTATTTGGAGACTGATCCTTCGCCAACCTCAAAGCCACACCCGAGCAGAGTGTCAATCCCAATCTCATCAACGACTTGGGCCTCCACTCGCCGTATGAGCACTATCCCAAGGTGCTCAAACACCCTTGTCAGCAGAAACCCATATCCAAGATCATGGGCCCGGGTGGTGTTCGCAATTCGTCCTATGTGGCGAATCATGATTGCAGGGAGGTTGATTGGTTCCTCCCGATCCAGTAAGTCCACTAGGCATTGATCGAGGGCATCAGCTGAGTTTCGCCCTTGACCTCGCGAAATTATGTTCTTGATAGTGAACATAAACAATAGTTGGTGCAGGGAGGTCATTGCACCCTTCTTAACAGAGAAGGGTGTTCTCAGGCCCTGTTTTTGACTGAGGCGTTGAGACACCTCTAGGAGCCTGGCTGTTTCTAGGGTTGTTTTGTCTTCCCTCACATAACGGCAAAGCCTTGGGAGGGTACTCCCAAAGTTTTCCCTAGTGTGGGCGCATCAACTTTAATGCGATGCCCATTCATAAAACTAGTCACCACCCCTTCGGTGACACCGCAGTTGGCGTAAAACTCAGCCAACTCAGGTACAGAACACCCCAGCTAGGTGTTTGCAAACAAGTCGAGCCAGCCTTGAGCGCGCAACTTGGTCAGGAACACCCCCAGACCCTGTTCCTCGAAAAAGCTTACATTCACTCCCTTCCCCCTGACGACATTGCGCTTAAGCAACTGCGCATGTTTGTCAGACATAGGAGAGGAAGTGAACTGCTTTGGGCGTTTGGGGGCAGGAACAGAGGTGGTAGCTTCTGGTAGGGGGGCTGTTCTGGGCTTTCACTTGAGGGGTGTTTTTGCAGGAGAGGGCTTCACAGCAGGTTTAGTGGTTGATTTTGGAGGGGCTTGGTCTTCAGAGGACTCGGAGAACACCGGTGTCCCCTGTTTGAAGGAGGTGTTCTCAGAGTCAGAACTCGAGAACCCTTCGGTAGAAGAGGAGGAAATCTCCTCGATGACAGGAGCAGAGGGTTTGGAGATACGGGGGGAAGATTGAAAAGCTAGTCTCGCAGATTTGCGAGAAGGCTTGGAGGATTGTGGAGAAGAGGAAGTTTGAGAGGGCTGAGACCTTGGTTGTGGCCTTGTTCTTGGCGTTCTGCTACGCCTGGCCACTATTTTCACCCTTTTTCTTTTCTCTCCAGTTTGAGCAACCGGAGTGGAGGTTTCAGCTTCAGGGAGAGAATCCTTCTCTAAACTCTCCTCTGATGTCTCATTCGACTTCCCTTGGAAATCGACATCTAGATCCTCTACAAACACACCTTCGACAGAGGCAGCCCCTGTTTCTGGCGCTGTTTCAGGAAACAACACAAAAGAACAGGGCTCAAAATTAAACCCTTCAGGGGTTTCCAAGATTTGGTCTTGAGACCCCGATAGTGTACCCTCTGACTCGACGTTAATGGGACAAGCAATTGTCCCTACAAGAAACACCAATTCCCTTTCACATTCGAAGGGAATATCAACCATCCCCATTCCTACTGAGTGTAGGGACAAGCTTTTCAGGAATTTGAAAGGCTTGTACAGGATTGGGTGAGGGGGAGCAGGGATTGAGGACGCAAGAACGAGGTCATTTGATTGAGAGGAGTTGTTGAGAGCCATTGTTGCTAGAGGAGAGAGATTAGGGTTTAAGCCTTTGCAGGTTTCTCAGATTTTGCAGTACTGAGAACAGGGCATATAAAGAGAGAGAGAGAGAGAGAGAGAGAGAGAGCACCCAAAATCTTTAGAAGATTTCTTGGTTTGCAACGGGTGTGAGACTTAAAAGCTTGTGCCTTGGGAAGGAAAAACGCATCGAGCAACCAAGGGGCGTACCTGTTCTCTTCGTTATGCCTGTTCTTTGCCGTCTGATCTTGATTGGACTTAATAGTATTAAGGCGGCTTCAGTACATCCCCTTATGCTGCACTAAGTGGATAAGTAAAGACAAAATGCACGCAATTCGAGTTTATGCAATAACATCTGTTGTTAATAAGATTTGCAAACAGGGGGAGAGAACAGGGTGTAAAGGTTGATCTTACCAAACCCAGTTTATGTTCTAGAAACAGGTAACTCAGGGTGTTCTCACCAACCCTAGTTTCAGTCTATTTCTCTCAAATTGATCTCTAGCTAGTGCCTTAGTGAATATATCAGCAATTTGATTTTCCGTTGTGCAAAAGTTCATAGAGATTAAACCCTTTTTAACATTAACTCAAGAAATGATGTCGAATGTCAATATGCTTTGTTCTTTTATGTTGACATGGATTTTTGCCAATGTTAATTGCACTTGTGTTATCACAAAAAATAGGAATGCTTCCAATGTCAACACAAAAGTCCTTAAGCTGTTGTCTTATCCACAACAGTTGAGCACAACATGAAGCTGCTGCAACATATTCAGCTTCTGTTGTGGACATGGCAACTGAAAGTTGCTTCTTGGTAGCCCAAGATACCAAACAAGGTCTAAGAAAGTGAGCAATACCTGAGGTACTCTTTCTATCAACTAGGAATCCAGCATAGTCAGCATCAGCATATCCAACAAGATCAAAATTGCAACCTCTAGGATACCATGAGGCTAAATTGGGTGTATGTTTCAAATATCTTAGTATCCGTTTCACAGCCTTAAGATGAGTTTCCTTAGGATTAGACTGAAACCGGGCACATAAACCAACACTAAAAACAATATCTGGTCTACTAGCGGTTAGGTATAGGAGTGACCCAATCATGCCCCTATAGAGTTTCTCCTCAATTGAGGGACTCCCATCATCCATAACCAACATGGTTGAAGGAGAAATAGGAGTGTCTACGGGTTTGGCCAACTCCATCCCAAAACGCTTAAGTAGCTCCTTGATATACTTTTGTTGATGGATCATGGTGCCGTTTGGAGTTTGCTTGATTTGTAAGCCTAAGAAAAGTTAAGCTCACCCATCATGCTCATCTCAAACTCACTCCTCCTCATATTTGAAAATTCATTGCATAAATCATGATGAGTTGCACCAAATATAATGTCATCAACATATATTTGGACAATCAATAAATGTTCCCCCTTAGATTTTAGAAACAAGATATTGTCTACCTTGCCTCTTCTAAAATCATTTTCAATTAAAAAACTTGACAACCTTTCGTACCAAGCTCTAGGAGCTTGTTTTAGGCCATAAAGAGCTTTGTCAAGTTTGAAAACATGGTTAGGAAATTCACTGTTTTCAAAACCATGGGGTTGTTTGACATACACCTCTTCTTTAAGGTATCCATTGAGGAATGCACTTTTCACGTCCATTTGATATAGCTTTGATTTCCATATGAGCTGCAAAGGCTATTAAGATTCGAATAGCCTCAATTCTAGCAACTGGTGCAAATGTTTCTTCATAATCGATCCCTTCTTCTTGATTATACCCTTGAACAACCAGCCGTGCCTTGTTCTTAGTGACTGTTCCTGACTCATCCAGTTTGTTTCGGAACACCCACTTGGTTCCAATGATTGTCCTCTCTGCAGGTTTAGGTACAAGGTGCCATACTTTGTTTCTTTCAAATTGATGGAGCTCTTCTTGCATGGCCGTGACCCAATCTGAATCTGCAAGAGCTTCATTCACACTCTTTGGCTCAATGTTAGAAAGAAAAGCATAGAAAGCACAAAAATTCTTAAGTTTAGATCTAGTTTGCACTCCAGTATTAATATCTGACAAGATTTGATCAAGAGGGTGCGAACTATGGTGCTTCCATGGTCTTGGATTAAGTGGATCCACAGACACATCCTCTGTTCTAACTGAAATGTGTAGGATCAGGCTCAAGAATACCTCCTGATCCTGTTTCTGCACCTGTTTGCAAGCTTGTTCCTGAAGAACATGGTTCTGAACAGGGTTCAACAGTGTTACCCCCTGTTTGGTGTTCACCTTGCCTGCTATTCTGAGAAACACCCTCAGGAGTTGTTTTCTCCATGGTGTTCTTACCTCGTTTATCTTGGAGCAACACTTCTTTTCGAACAAGACTTAATTCAAGTTCATCTTCCTGTGCATCATTCTCACTCAACAAGTTAGATTCCTGTGCAAATTATTTAATCTTGTAACGCACGCTCACAATCATAAAATCTATTAACTGAAGCACTTCAAGACCAAAGTCGATAATAGTTCAGCTTCAATACCATCGACTTAATCATACCATGTGCTAACTTGCATTCCATACTACATAAGTATATTGAATATAGACCCAACTTGACCCTGAGGTCGATTCTAACAGTCATGCTATGCTGAATCCACTATGAACATCTGATGACTTCCAAAAAGGCTTGCTAAAAGGAGAAACATGTGATACTTCATCACCTAAAATGGAAAACATGAAAACAATTCGAAAATGTGAGTAAAAACTCAGTACATGCATTCTTATATTGTAAAATGAGCATAGAAACACTGTTGATGGACACCCGCTTTTGTAATTCATTAAGTTCGTAATAACAATGAAAATGAGAGGGTAATATAAAATTGAATTGCTCATTATTATCTGAATGTGAACCTCTTACAATGATATGATCTGTACATAGGTGTACACCTGCCAATCTGATCAAGAGTTGGCGGGAAGCCGTGCGGGTAAATGATGGGCTGACGGCCTATAGATGATAACTGACGGGGTCACAAGTTAAATGGCAAATTACTGTATAAATTGATTCATTGATAAACTCACTAAGAGTTGTAACTTGATAAACATGTTCTGCTTTATGAAGATAAAGGCAATGGACGTACCTTGAGTCTTTAAAAATATTGTCTGACTTGATACAAGTCAGCTGTTTCATAAATGCCATCTGATTTGATAAATATGTTCTGACCTGATAACACTTATGCATAACGGGGAACGATAACTAGGCCTCAATTCTGTTTTATAAATGTCATTGTAAGTATGTGTAGTCAGTAAATAATCTTTACTCACATGATTAAGTAAGTAAAAGTATATGTAGCAGAAATTAATTAATTTTATGGTATATATAACATGTGTATTTCAATATAACTTCAAAACTGAATTGGTGAAAGTAATCAAATTTGATATAAAGTAAATGAAAGTAAAATAGACAACAGTAAGATAAATGAGATGACAAAGAAAAAGGCCTTGATGGTGACAAATGAAGGAGCGGTTGTGGCCTTTTCTGAGATAGGTTGCTGATACGGGTTTAAGGCTCGTTGATGTATAGCTTGGTTCAAAATAACAGCGAGTACACTAGATTGGCTTGATAAATATATATTTAATGCATTCTGAAGTGAGTGAGTAATAAAGGTTTGAGGCCAAGAGAGATATATCTTAGTTCAAAATAGCATAAAATGCAATAACTTGGTCTGATAAATATGATTTTTGGGTCACAACTCTCCCCAATTCTCATATTTCAGTCATAAATCCATTAGATATGGAATTCCACCCCAAATGAATCATTGAATTCAAAAGAAGCTACTAAGCTCACTAAGCTTGGTGTTTTCTTTGTAAAATCCATAAATAATTCAAAGCTCATAAACAAACTCCCAAATTGTATAGTTGTCTTCTTTTTTCTCATTGATCAAGCTAAAAGCTCCATGAAGGTCCATGAATATTCATTTTCCCCTTAAATGACCTTACTTGGCCTAAATACGCAAAATGAAAGCATTATCAATCTCACTCAATCTTTATTATCGCTCTTTACATAATTAGTCAAAATGTTTCCAAAAATCATCAAGCTCAAAATACTCAACCAAAATTTATGAAATCTTCTAGGAAATTTGAAAATAATATGGACAATCTACAATAAAATTTTCTAAATTTTCCTCCAATCATATGCTGCACAAAAATTGCAATAACAGTCCAATTTACACCAAAGTAGGTCAGTTCGATTCCAAAATTCTTAACTTTCACCCTAGAGCTCAAATGGAGACCTAAAACCCCAATATGAAAAGATTAGGAAGTCCCAAAAAACTTTCATGTGCAACACAAAATGTGATTCTCACAATAGGGTTCCTAAAATGGGGCTAAAACAGAAGTGTGTCAGTGTTTGGTCCAATCTGCACAGTTTTGGTAAAACGACCATAACTTTTTCCACAGACCTCGGATTAAGGCAATTCAAAAGCCAATTGAAAGATAACATGTGGAAATATCTATGCATCAAAAACCATAATTTTCTCATGTCCCAATCATTACCAGTTTAATTCTGAAATCTGCCCTATTTTCCTGAAATTTTCAGCCTTCACTGGTTTAGTTTTCTCTTCCTTTTTCACATAAATCCTCAATTGAAATCATTCTAAATCACCCAACATAATAATAATCATCAATAAAACTAAATATTATAAAATAAAATGCAAAATGATCATCATAATCATCATAATTAATCCATAAATATGATTTTAACTTAAGCTCACATGAACATGATCATCCCTAAGCCCTAGCATGATTCAAGCTCAACTTCACCGTGATCAACAAGAAAATAACTCTTATTTCTTATCAAAACATCATGATCAATGATCACAAACATCAAAACAAGAATCAAAACTAAAATAAAAATCAAAACCAACAAGATCAAATTTCAAGATTACTCACTTTGATTGCAAATAAGTTGAGATGGAGATGAGGTTTAGTGGTTTTGATGATGGAGGATGGTAACTTGAGGTACAAGGATGTTGGGGGGGTCGGAAACCACCAGGACAGGCCGGAAAAATGGCTAGAAAACACCCAAGAAGTGCTGCCCAGCTGCCGCTGTGAGGGAGGTGAGAGGAGAGAGAAAGTGAGCTTTTGATTGAGTTGTGCGTGTTTTGAATGATCAACACACTTGGCTGAAATTTTATCTAGTAAAGCCACCTTTTTAAGCTAATCATGGTTAAGTTAACCATGGTAATTAGTTAGATTAATAGGCAACTTGTTGGGGTTTCAAACTAGCTGAAATAAGTTGGGCTCGGGAATAAAATGCTTCGTAACGATAACAATTTTGCGTAACTCAAAATTAAATTTTTGCAAGGTTATTAAAAAAATAATAATAATAATAACAATAACAATAACAATAATAATAATAATGATACTAATAATAATTTCTTAAACCATAATTATCGAAGCTTACTATCGATTCACCCGATATTTAATTAATCGACAAAACTTGAATTAACAAATTAATGAAACTTAAATTGTAAAATGGGACCCTGAAATATCCCCAACTGGGATGATTAAGTATGATAAATGAAAGCGGAAAATTTAAATGACACAAGGTAATTCGGTAAATATATAAATTGAATATAATTGAATTAATAAACATGATTTGGTTAAACAAATAACCATGAGTGATTAAATCCATAAACATGACAAATTAAATGAATAAACACGATTAATTAAATAAATAAATATGGGTTAGGGTTGGGTTATTACAGCCTTCCCTTCTTAAAGAGTTTCGTCCTCGAAACTTATGACACTTGCCAAATGTATGCAATGCTGCTTTAAAAACACATGGGCCATTGGTTTCCATTGTTTCTCTCTGAAGAGGTATAATTTGCCCAATGTACTCCGACTAAAGGTAATCCCATGTTTCAGTAGTAGATCCGGATACTTCTGACATATAATAGCTGCAATGAACTCAATTACTATGATTCAAAATTGATATTCTCTTCGATAGAAAAGAACCTTGTTACTAGTGAGGAGGTGCTCACCACTGGTTCATCACCTTGTCCACTAATGAAAACTGTTATATACCCTGATAAGTACTCTGATACTATTACGAGCGTTATATACGTGCTCAAGTTCGACTGGTAGCTGCAGTCAACAAGTTACAGGATTTAACCTTTCTATAAATCATAAAGCCCCATGTAACTAGTCCGTAATTGTCCTTGGATAGTTGGTCTCTTACTACCTTGATTAGAAAAGCCTTTTGAAATACTTTATAACCCATCTGAGACTTTGGTTATTTCCTTGTTTTGCCAGCACAACTCTTTTGTCAACCGTGTATCACCTCAACATGTACTTGAATTTTCCCTCTTAATGCTTGCTTGGGTTAGCTCTGACCTTGTACTTAATGTTTCTTCTTACTCACTCCAATATAATTAGACAGTACTTGAGATTATGCCCTTATCAAAATCTCCT
The DNA here is from genome assembly GCA_029747015.1 of Carnegiea gigantea. Taxonomy (NCBI): domain Eukaryota; kingdom Viridiplantae; phylum Streptophyta; class Magnoliopsida; order Caryophyllales; family Cactaceae; genus Carnegiea; species Carnegiea gigantea. The sequence goes on from JAKOGI010004583.1 coordinate 18,782, forward strand.
CATCTGATATTCCTAATGCCTCATACGATCTTCCCTTGTCAGACTACTCAAGGATCTGCTCCCGGTCGATAATGGGCAATGAAATGACCATGGTTAGGAATGAGAGTGATGAAATTCTTACCCAAGCAAATCATTGCATACAAAAGAAATGAACAATGAGACTAGAAAAGATTTATAGCAGAGGAATTGACATAGGGGGTTAGAATAAAGATAAACATCAGTGTATCATGAATTCTGAAATATAATGCCATAACATAATACAACAAGAATCGTGGTATATAAATATTGATTATAAAGGATCCAATACATAGTGATCCAAGAAGATAGATGGCCCAGTTACCTTTGAGTTTAGCTGATGATTTTAAAAAAAAAAAAAACAAGATGGCCAGCAAAGGAGTTCCAATAGGGTGACTTTCTAGATACCGTTGACAGGATAAATGCAATCGAGGGAGTGGCCAAACAAAATACAATAAATAGATAAATAAATTGGATAAACAAGGTACAATGGATAGATAAATAGCTTAAACAAGCAAGGTCTAATGAATAGATAAATGGATTGAATAGGCTGCAATGGAAACATGCATTTGCTCATATGGAGCCAAGTCAAGTACGGCAATAAGATTTAATAAGGATTACTGAAGTTTACTTATGAGGATATAAGATATCAGTGTGAGAATTGCAAGTTCCATAAATAGATCAATAGATTGAACCAGTAAAATGCAATGGATAGATCAATAGATTGAATGAGCAAAGTACCAATGGATAAGTAAATAGATTGATAAGTGACATTAGAAACATGCCTTTGCTCATATGAAACCAATTTAAGTACAGTAATAAGATTAAACAAAAAAGCTAGAGTTTGCTTATGAGCATGTAAGATATATGTGTGGGAGTTGAAGTTCAAAATAAGGGAAGTAAGGGGATTATGACAATTGCAATCACCCACACCAATGAAAGTTGAATTACATTATAAATTCAGAACAAGTTATACGAGCGTATTATTATGAATAAATGAGTTGTAAGGTAGATCAGGAAATCATCTCTCAATGAAATGAACTACAACTTAAAATCATGAAATAAAGATGGTGAAGGTCGAGAGCACGGGAATGTTGACATCCATATAATGTTGAACGAAAAATGTATTGCACATTTAACAATGGGTTTGCAAAGACATAGAAGATCATGCCAATAGGAAACATCGGGTTGAAATGCAAGGCAGATTAAACAATATTGGATAGTATCAAGTTTTGGAGATGAGACAAGCAAACAAGAATTATTATAAATGGGTATTCTTGCAAAAGATAAACTATGGTTGCATGGTCTAGGTGTGATATCCGAACCTTAAATCATTCTTGGAAAAGACATCTGTTGTTGGCAGTTAATTCCATAAATCATTTGTGCAAGGTATAAGGCACTTATTTTTGATTATGATTTTGTTCAGCTCTCTGCATGCAGTACACAATCATAAGACTCTGTCTTCCTTCTTCACATATATAAAACTAGGGTTCTCCACAGTGACACAGTTGGTCAAATAACTCCCTTCTGTAACAACTCATTTTACTAAATTTATAGTCCCTTGAACTCTGCTGGGGGTCATGTAATAGGGGCTTTGAAAATAGATTGAGCACCTAGAACTAGGTTGATCTGAAAATCAATGTTTCTTGGGGAGAAACAATCTTGATAGTCCTCAGATGAAACATCTCTAAATCCACCAACTGTAAATATGGATATAGATATACCGAGTGTGGTTGACAAATCACTAATATTCAATGCATTACTGATATGATAATTCACTTGCTTGCACAATGTAATTGGGGAAATAGGGCTTTTCTTCCCTCGACCCATAGAAACGCACGTTTAGCCAATCCTCATCTCTCAAGCTAACCTTAAAATCCTTACCAATCATCTTAGTCCTGTAAGTACACAGTTAGTTTACCCCCATAATGATACCAGATCTGGCAATCAAAGTGCATTGAATGTCTAGTGAATATGGTTCCAGCAATACTACTAGATGCATGTGTATAAAAGATAAACATTCAACTACCTACTGGTCTCAGTAAATTAAAATGACAGGGGGGTAATCTAAAATGAAAAGAGATGTAACCACAACATGAACTCTTGCAAAGATATTTCTTTATTGGTTAGAAAGGACCAACATGTAAGCTGAATGAATGAAAGGACGAAGAATCGTAATGAAAGAGGCAAGGCATAGAAATGACCTGCATATACAAGACATGTAGTTTATTCATGATGGTCATGATAGTAAAGTAAATGAATGATGTTATGAAATCGAGAGGGAGTATTAAGCACTGAAGGTGAAGAAATCTAACAGATTATCAAAGCGGCTTTTAAAAAGTTATACGGTATCTGTATGTGAGTAAAATGATGAAGATAAGGGTCAACAGCACCATAAGGAAAATTTTATTCATCTGGTATTTGAAAGGATAATACGTCCAAATGAAGGTGTCAGTCTTATGACTGAACATGATGACATCCATCAATAAAACAATTTACAGTAAATGGAAGTCTTGGGTCGGCATATAAACTTCAAAACTGTTGGCAGATGGAAATAGCACAAATTGTTGTTTATCATTAACAAGATAGGCTATACTAGAAAAGAAAGGATTACCAAAATAACTTGAATAACGACATGCAGTCACGACCGTGGAGTAGTATGCCAACATGACCTTACGGTGCTACAGAAACATGAACAATATGGATACATTTAATTGTTGAAAAGGTATTCAATGACTGGGTCTAAAACAACCAAAGGCTTTGCAAGAAATAAATGAATTGAATAGTGCCCCAAATAGAAGCAACGAGTTAAAGTAGGTGACAGTAACAATATGGACAGAATTGTAAGTAGAATTGATCAAGTATGCTCAGGAGGAACTGCAAATCACACAGTAATGCATACCGGGGGTCATTATAGGCTCCATTATAGGAACAGAGAATTAAATGGTTATGATTGTCAGGGTTTGAATCACCTATAAGAAAGGTTGCTCATATGTGTTTGAAGAAGTCCCCATAGACCACAAATGAGAATTTTCATAAACACTCCATTACAAATCAAGAGAGTGTTAGCAGCAAACAAATGATACCTGTGAACCATTCAAAGTAACTAGGGCAGAAATAAATCAATTACAGGAAGTAATGGGAGCATTACTGATGTAAGGTCTTAGCGTCAAGACCAGATAATTCCTATACGTGGCAGCTTGATCTTACTTATACCACACATATAATGCCAAGTAGCACACCATAAGCTACTACTTGTTATCACCATATATAAGCACTCATTGTAGCGTTCATCTCATACTGGTTCACCTCAAAGATATTGCCCCGCAAGGCATTTCCTCATCTAGAGGTTTACATCTAACTTGACACTGTATTAATCCCTTAAGAAGTTGCAAATGGCATCCCCACATTGGGTTTCAACCATCACTGTACCCAAAAGTAGGTATATTAACACACCTCAATAAGACTCTCAAATCCTGGGGTAAAACGGACAGAGTTTCGCCTAAAAATGGATTAAAGCCCAGGCTTAAAACCTTATAATAGATACCTGAAATGGAGAGAAATACTTCAATGGCTCAACGGCCACATGCCGGAGTTCATAACTCAACGGGTCACACACCCAGAGTGCATGATTTCAAAAATTTTAAAAAATAAGAGAAATAATACAACTCCCAGATAAATGAGAGCATGCCTCACCAACAAGTGACCCAAATGGTTCCACAGTCCACTTTGCTTATGCTTGAATCTCATGATATTACCAAATGATTGAGTCACCCAAATGAAAATGGTTCCTCCATATATGCCCATACATATGAACGTATAGTCAATAGCTCATTTAACTGGTCCAACATAACTCATACACACCTTGATAGCTAACTTATAAACACTTGATAGCTTATAGTGGCCCTTAAAACCTTAGCTCTGATACCAAATCTATAACGCCCCCAAAATGCTAATGACATGATTTACGATAAATTACAGCGGAAGACTTAACAATAGAAGGCACTACCGCCGTCCTGATAAGGACAAGGCCCATTGAAACCATTTAATCTTGCAACTCATGTTCACAATCACAAAATCCATTAACTGAAGCACTTTAAGACCAAAGTCGATAATAGTTCAACTTCAATACTATCGAGTTAATCATACCATGCGCTAACTTGCATTCCACACTACACAAGTGTATTGAATATAGATCCAACTTGACCCTAAGGTCGATTCCAACAGTCATGCTATGCTGAATCCACTGTGAGCATTTGATGACTTCCAAAAGGGCTTGCTAAAAGGAGAAATATGTGATACTTCATCACTTAAAAAGGAAAACATGAAAACAATTCGAAAATATGAGCAAAAACTCAGTACATGCATTCTTGTATTGTAAAATGAGCACAAAAACACTGCTAATAGGTACCCGCTTTTGCAATTCATTTAGTTCATAATAACAATGAAAATGAGAGAGTAATATGAAACTGAATTGCTCATTATTATCTGGATGTGAACCCCTTGCAATGATATGATCTACACATAGGTGTACACTTGCCAATCCGATCAAGAGTTGGCCTGAAGCCACGCGGGTAAATGATGGGCTAATGCCCTATAGATGATAACTGACGAGGTCACAAGTTAAATGGCAAATCACTGTATAAACTGATTCATTGATAAACTCATTAAGCGTTGTAACCTGATAAACATGTTCTGCTTTATGAAGATACAGGCAATGGACGTACCTTGAATCTTTAAAAATGATATCTGACTTGATACAAGTCAGCTGTTTCATAAATACCATCTGACTTGATAAATATGTTCTGACTTGATAACATTTATGCATAACAGGGAACGATAACTAGGCCTCAACTCTATTTTATAAATGTCATTGTAAGTATGTGTAGTCAGTAAATAATCTTTACTCACATAATTGAGTAAGTAAAAGTATGTGTAATAGAAATTAAGTAATTAAATGGTATACATAACTTGAGTATTTCAATATAACTTCAAAACTGAATTGGTGAAAGTAAT
>JAKOGI010004584.1:0-23801 GCA_029747015.1 Carnegiea gigantea
GAGTTTGATTTGGTTCACTTGCCACCCACATATACATCAATTGGTATCAGAGCCAAGGCTTTTAAGTGACCCACATCATACCCAAACACACCCCAAAAAGCCAAAAAAAAAAAAAAAAAAAAAAGAGGCACAAACCGGCAATCCGAGTCTCGAAGACCAGAGAAGCAGCACGGTTCCCCCGTGCCACCACGCACGACCGTGCCATATTCATTTTCCAGAAATCTTCAAGTCGAGACAGAGCACGGTGCCCCCGTGCCGCCAAGCACGACCGTGCCACTTCTGCATTTTCTTCAGCCGAAGCATAGCACTGCCTGACCGTGCCCCCTTGCACGACCGTGCCACCTTTGCCACAGCCAACTTTCGTTTCAAATCAATCCACGAAGAACCCTGGACCTCATCCTTCATGCCGTCTTCAAAGAACTTGGAGAAAGAACTAGCTCTTATTGATATTGGATATGCTTGCTTTGCAATTCCAAAATTTCATGGCGAAAAGGAAGAGTTCGCAGGTTTGTTATCTAAGGTGGAACGAGTTTTTGCTTGTTGTATCCTTAATGACCAACAGAAGTTCGAAGTGGTTATTTCAAGATTGAGAGGATGTGCACTTCAGTGGTGGAATAAATATAAGTTTGAGCGAAAAAAGAGAGGAAAAGAAAAGGTGAGAACTTGGAAGAAATTGAGTAGTAAGTTGAAGGATTCCTTTTACCCATCCACTTACATGCCCATGAAAGAAAGTATCTCCGTTAAGCTCACGGGTTCATTCCCTTCCACCCCACAAAAAGAACCAACCCCACAAATGATCTTCCCCCCACAACCTAGGAGGTGTCTCAAGTGCCAAGGGCTTGGACACTTATCCACGAATTGCCCAAATAACGAGGTCATTACCTTGGAAGAAAGGAAAGCCGTGGAAGAAGAGAACGATCAGGAGGAAAGCCTTGAAGCAGAAATTGAACTCAAGGTTGAAAAAGAAGAAATACTTCACTTAGAGAAGGTTTCTCAAAAGCCAAACAAAGATGAAAAGATCCAAGGAGAGGAAGCTTCAAGCCTAGTTGACCTACCTCTTGTTTTTGGTGACTGTGGTGATAAAGAGACCATTGAACTTGAGACCCAAAGATCCGAGTTGAAGCAAGAAGAGATTGTGCAAGAAATTGAGCAATCCTTCACCCAAGAAGGGTGCCAAGAAGATAATGAGGTGAATTTGAGCATAACCCCAAGAATTGAAGAGCATGTAGTTAAAGACCTTGAAGTGATGAAGCCATGTAGGGTTGCTGAAAAGTTTGAGCAACTCTTGACCCAAGAAGAATTCACCTTAACCCCCATTCAACCTTCCCAACCCTTCAAGCCACAAAAGGACCGACAAGCCTTAACCCTCATTCATCCTTCCCAAACCCTTGCCCCCAAAGAAGATTTCCCACTTCCGCCTCTTCTCCTCACCAGGTATGACCCGTTTTATCATCCTCCCCTCACCCTCTTCTATATCTCTCTAGAGGTGATGCCCTGTGACCTCCTTCCCCAAAAGCTCCCATATTGTAAGCGCGACCCCTTTCTTGAGAGGCTTGCCAACCCTTTGAGTTTGAGGACAAACTCAAAACAACCCGGGGAGTATGATGCATATTTCCATATGCATCATTTTTATTCAACTCCAATTTCAAAGAAGAAAAGGGTCAAAGAAGATCATGCATGGAAATGTGCCTATTTGGTCTTCTTAAGTGAGTTCAAAGACTCGCGACACTATGGAGAGGTCAAAAAGAGGTTAAGCTTTGCTAGAAATTTGGTGCCGAATTCATCCCTGCGGAACCCGATTTTTGTGACCATTTTTGGACAAGCTCAAGTGGACCCACAACTTGAGGGCCCATGTGCTTTTGAAGCTTAAGATGTCAGCTTTAAAATAAGCCCAATTTTATTTAATTTGGACATCATTTGATTGGGCAAAATATCACTCAAAGATACGTTGTGCTGATCCAGTCCAGTCTGAGATAGGTGCATTGTTTGGGCCATAACTTTCAAACCGCTTATCCAAATTGAGCAAATGAGCCCATTCTGGAAAATAGACTTCCAGGGCTTTCTAACAAGCCCAAGAACGCGTGATTTGGCCGAGTATTCTGGAAGTTATGCTCTGTTGAAGTTGAGGCAGCTGCAAGGATTAATTCTGGGAAAATGAAGAGTCTTAGGTTACATATATTTGTGTGGCTGATATTGTGCACGTTTTAGATGCTTCTAGATTGATGTAATCAGCTGCAAAAATCCTAGAATATTCCTTGTAACCTCCCCCACCCCTTTTATGATGAGTCTTTTCATTTTTCTTAGACTTTTCATTAGCTAGTTTTAATTGTTAGGAGTTATTTGAGTCCTTTGATTGTCTTTTGCTGAGTCTATAAAAAGGGGAGGGGCGTGTGAAGCTATTCATTCAGCATTGTAAGAAATTTCCAAAGCAATACAAGTACTTTGAGTGTGTTTCTCAAAAGTGCAACTAAATTCCTAGTTCTATATCTTGAATTGTGGCAAATTCAAGTGGTGTTCTAGGTTCTCTTCCTTTTCCAATTGGAGTGATTCCTTGGTTAAGACAAGAGAATTAGCCCAAGGTCAAGTCATTGAGTGGCTCCGTGAAGGATTATCTCAATTACAAGATCTTGTTCTATCCCTTTTTCTTGTGTAGTGAAGTTCTTCATCCATCTCATCCATCTTTCATTTCTCTTCCCAATTTAGCTTATTTTGAGTTGGAGTTTGATTTGGTTCACTTGCCACCCACATATACATCAGGGGGGGCAAGTGAACCAAATCAAACTCCAACTCAAATAAGCCAAATTGGAAAGAGAAATGAAAGATGGATGAGATGGATGAAGAACTTCACTACACAAGAAAAAGGGATAGAACAAGATCTTGTAATTGAGATAATCCTTCACGGAGCCACTCAATGACTTGATCTTGGGCTAATTCTCTTGTCTTAACCAAGGAATCACTCCAATTGGAAAAGATAGAGAACCTAGAACACCACTTGAATTAGCCAAATTCAAGATATAGAACTAGGAATTTTTGAGACACAAATGAGAATCACTCTCAAAGGTGCTTGTATTACTTTGGAAATCTCTTACAATGCTGAATGATTAGCTTCACATGCCCCTCCCCTTTTATAGACTCAGCAAAAGACAATCAAAAGACTCAAATAACTCCTAACAATTAAAACTAGCTAATGAAAAGTCTAAGAAAAATGAAAAGACTCATCATAAAAGGGGTGGGGGAGGTTACAAGGAATATTCTAGGATTTTTGCAGCTGATTACATCAATCTAGAAGCATCTAAAACGTGCACAATATCAGCCACACAAGTATATGTAACCGAAGACTCTTCATATTCCCAGCATTAATCCTTGCAACTGCCTCAACTTCAACAGAGCATAACTTCCAGAATACTCGGCCAAATCACGCGTTCTTGGGCTTGTTAGAAAGCCCTGGAAGTCTATTTTCCAGAATGGGCTCATTTGCTCAATTTGGATAAGCGGTTTGAAAGTTATGGCCCAAACAATGCACCTATCTCAGACTGGACTGGATCAGCACAACGTATCTTTGAGTGATATTTTGCCCAATCAAATGATGTCCAAATTAAATAAAATTGGGCTTATTTTAAAGCTGACATCTTAAGCTTCAAAAGCACATGGGCCCTCAAGTTGTGGGTCCACTTGAGCTTGTCCAAAAATGGTCACAAAAATCGGGTTCCGCAGGGATGAATTCGGCACCAAATTTCTAGCAAAGTTTAACCTCTTTTTGACCTCTCATAGTGTCGCGAGTCTTTGAACTCACTTAAGAAGACCAAATAGGCACATTTCCATGCATGATCTTCTTTGACCCTTTTCTTCTTTGAAATTGGACTTGAATAAAAATGATGCATATGGAAATATGCATCACTTCTCACCTTGGCTATAAACCAAGATGTCATCGAAATAGACCACCACAAACCTTCCAATGAAAGGCTTGAGGACTTGATTCATTAGACGCATGAAAGTGCTTGGAGCATTAGTAAGGCCAAATGGCATGACCAACCATTCATATAGTCCCCCCTTGGTCTTGAATGTCGTCTTCCATTCATCCCCTTCATAGATTCGAATTTGATAGTAGCCACTCCTAAGATCAATCTTAGAGAAAATGGTGGCCCCATGCAACTCATCAAGTAGGTCCTCCAATCTAGGGATGGGATAGCGGTACTTAATAGTGATTTTGTTGATAGCCCGACTATCCACACACATCCTCATGCTTCCATCCTTCTTTGGTACCAATAAGGCCGGAACGGCACAAGGACTCAAGCTTTCCCGAATCATTCCTTTGGCCAAAAGTTCATCCACTTGTCTTTGGATTTCTTGGGTTTCTTGTGGATTCATTCTATAGGCCGGTTTATTTGGAAGGGTGGATCCGGGAATGAGGTCTATTTTGTGTTGGATGGTTCTTTGAGGGGGTAGGCCATGGGGAATTTCTTGCGGAAACACATGGTTATAGGCTTGGAGAAGTGGGATGAGGAGGGGATGGGAGTGAGTGACGGTTTCGGTTTCACCTAGGCCAAGTAGGAGCCACTCCTTGAATGACTCATACTCATGGTTTTCGGCCTTGAGGAGGTTAGTGAGTAGGATGTCTTTTTGTGGGGTTTCTTTTGGCTTGAGGAGTTGGGAAGGACGAATGGGGGTAAGGGTGATTTTCTTGTGGTCTAGGATGAAGGAGTAGGTGTTCATTCGGCCATCATGCATAACATTTCTATCAAAGAGCCACGGTCTACCAAGGAGTACATGACATGCATCCATGGGAATCACATCACACCCAAATTTCATCCTTATAGTTCTTTCCAATGCTCAAAGAAACTAAACAACGAGATGAGACTTGGATACCTTTGCCTTGATTGAGCCATTGAATGGTGTATGGAAAAGGGTGTGGAGATGCCGTGAGTTGAAGCTTGTCCACCAAGGTCTTGGATGCCACATTGGTGCAACTCCCTCCATCGATGATGAGGGAGCATACTTTGCCTCCTATGGTGCACCTTGTGTGAAAGATGGCCTCCCTTTGTTCGTTCCCATCTTGAGTAGCCAACCCACTCAAAGCTCGCCTAACCACCAAGAGTTCACCTTCATCCGGACCCTCCTCTACTTCTTCTAGGGCCTCATTCAAGTACAACTCCTTCTCTTCCTCCATTTCTTCCTCAAAAGATGCTTGGTATTCGGCTAGGGTAACCACTCTCTTGTTTGGGCATTCGGAGGCAATGTGCCCTAGGCCTTGGCACCTAAAGCACCTCCTTGTCTCCTTAGGTTTTGTGGACATTTGAGGGGCTGTTTTGGGGACCGTAGGTGGAGGTGGTTTCGGGTTTGGAGGGTTAAAGGGCTTTGGGGTAGTGTAGGAAGGCCTTTGAGGAGTGTAGGTACAATTTTGTGGTTTAAAGGCTTCACTCTTTCCCTTAGTCTTCTCTTGTAGTTCCACCTTGTGAGCTAGAGAACTTAACTCATCAAGGGTGGTGTATGGGTGCAACTCCACTACATGGGCTATCTTCTCATCCAACCCACAAAGATACCTCACCAAAGTTTGTTCCTCATCCTCTTTAAGGTCACATTTTATGATCAATTGCTCAAACTCCCTTGTATATTCCTCCACACTTAAAGACCCTTGTCTCAAATGGTGAAGTCTAGAAAAGTTGTCTTGAAGGTAGTGAGATGGAAGGAACTTCTCTTTGAGTTTTTCTTTCATTTTCCTCCAAGTTTTAATCTTCCCCTTCCCCTTCTTGGCCCTCTTAGATAAAACATTAGCCCACCAAGTAGAAGCATACTTTCTAAGTTTAAGGGCAACTAGTTTTACCTTCTTTTCATCCGGGATGTCCTTGTAGTCGAACACCCTCTCCACGGTTTGTAGCCAATCCAAGAACTCGTCCGGATCAAGCTTGCCTTCAAACTCGGGGATGTCAACTTTGAAGTCGTTGAATCCACCTCCTTGATGCCTTTCTTGTCTCCTTGATCCTCTACTAGCTCTTCCTTGTGACCCAAAAGGGTTGAAATCCGAATCACTTTCACCCGGGTCACTAGATTCACTTGGAATAGGTGAATCCCTCAAGTTGTCTCTCCTTTCCTTCATGAGCCTTTGAAGTTGAGTTTGCAAGTACTTGACTCTAGCTTCCATTTCGGCCTTTTCTCTTAAGGCTTGTTCGGCCACTTGCTCGGGTGTTTGGCTAGAAGACATGATATGTGGGCTTTGTGGGAGAGAAACACGAGATTTGGCTGAGAATGGGGTGGCACGGTCGTGCCGTGGGACACGGGCTTCCCGTGCCAAGTTACTGCCGTGACAAAAGTGCAGAAAAGAGGTGGCACGGTCGTGCCTTAAAGCACGGGTAGGCCGTGCCACAATTCTGTCCCGTGCGGATAGAGAAAGGATGTTTTGTGGTTTGTGTTTGAGAAATGTGTTTGGGTGGAAGCTTGGCCAAGAGGGTAGCCTAAGCTCTGATACCAAGATGATGTATGTTAACCATGGGAATGTCAAAGATGAGAATGTATGATGGGGAAGATTGAAAACAAGGACAAGCAAAAAAAAAAAACCGAAAAGAACAATGAGCTCACCCGGTCTTGATGGATAGTGTGCAACTCTCTTGTCTAAGATAAGCCAAAGGCGCCACTTAGAGGAGAAGTTGGGCTATTCCTTCTTCACTTATGGATACAGAATATCACCACCATAAGCAAGAGAAAGGAACCTAGAAGATCACCACTTGAACTAGCCAATTCAAGCTAAAGCAACTAGGAGTTTCAATGGAGAGTAAAACACTCAGATTTCATTGCATGATATCCAAAGCTACCTTCTTACATTCCTAAAGGTCCCTTATATAGGAGGGAGCCTCAAAATTCAGATTACATGGGTTACAATGCAAGCCAAACGGATCAAGACAAAAGGGAAGCACAAAAAGCAAGAAAAGTACAAAAGGTGATGTTGACAGTTGCTGTCCAGTTTTCCAGATTGCAGGGTCAACTTTCAGCAGCTGTATCTTCGTCCTTACTTACCCAAATTGACTCCAACATACCTTATTAGAAAGCTTAGAAAGTGTTCTTTCATATGACTACTTTTGGAGCTCATTTGGTGCAGCCGTTCAGGAGATATAAACAGAACAAGTGAGATGGTGCAGGCTGACTTCCCAAAAGCAGCTTTAGAGTTTCCTTGCTTTTAGCCTCCTTGGGACACGTTTGACTCTGGTTTCTTTTCCCACCCTTTTAGCCAATTCAAAAAAGGATCTAGGGGTTAAAATTCCAGGTTGTTAGGGTTTACTTTAGGTTGGGGAAAATGGGCTCCCAAAACCGGACAAAATCTGACCTGGAAAACAGTTTTGGACAGTTTGGCTTTAACAAAGGGTTTGGATGGGCAAATGACATCCAAATGGGCTGAAACTTGATTTATTGGGCAGCTAACTCTCCAATCTTTCCAGACATACCAAAAGTTTGGCTTTAAAGCCTCAGGTCATCAGGTCACCAAGGTCAGAAAGTCGGGCCATGTGCGGGATGAGCCCGGCAGAATGCAAGTGATCGTGCCTTGAGTGATTTCTAATCCTTGGAAAGCCTTTGTGACCTCTTGAGCTATAAGAACCCCTTGGGGCTGATCCCCATCAGCTTCGGAGTGTCCAAATAGGAGAGTTATCACCTTGGCCGAGTGGGATGAGAGAAGAGAAGAAGAGGGAGAAGAGGAGGAAGAAAGAGAAGGTGGGTATTACATGGAGGAACGAGAAGAAGTGATTGAGGAAGCGGATGAAGGAGAGTTACTTGTATTGAGGAGAGCTTTGAGTACCAAAAGAGGAGAGCATGAAGAACAAAGTGATGTATGTAGCCTAGGGGATGCCAAGTGATGCATATTTCCATATGCATCATTTTTATTCAAGTCCAATTTCAAAGAAGAAAAGGGTCAAAGAAGATCATGCATGGAAATGTGCCTATTTGGTCTTCTTAAGTGAGTTCAAAGACTCGCGACACTATGGAGAGGTCAAAAAGAGGTTAAGCTTTGCTAGAAATTTGGTGCCGAATTCATCCCTGCGGAACCCGATTTTTGTGACCACTTTTGGACAAGCTCAAGTGGACCCACAACTTGAGGGCCCATGTGCTTTTGAACCTTAAGATTTCATCTTTCAAATAAGCCCAAGTTTGTTTAATTTGGACATCATTTGATTGGGCAAAATATCACTCAAAGATACGTTATGCTGATCCAGTCCAGTCTGAGATAGGTGCATTGTTTGGGCCATAACTTTCAAACCGCTTATCCAAATTGAGCAAATGAGCCCATTCTGGAAAATAGACTTCCAGGGCTTTCTAACAAGCCCAAGAACGCGTGATTTGGCCGAGTATTCTGGAAGTTATGCTCTGTTGAAGTTGAGGCAGTTGCAAGGATTAATTCTGGGAATATGAAGAGTCTTCGGTTACATGTGATTGTGTGGCTGACATTGTGCACGTTTTTGGAGCCTTCTAGATTGGTGTAATCAGCTAAGAAATCCTAGAATATTCCTTGTAACCTCCCCCACCCCTTTTATGATGTGTCTTTCCATTTATCTTAGTCTTTTCATTTTACTAGTTTTAATTATTAGGAGTTATTTGAGTCCTTTTGTTGTCTTTTGCTGAGCCTATATAAAGGGGGGGCGTGTGAGCATTCTAGATCAGATTTCTAAGGCATTTTCAAGAGTAATTCAAGCACCTTTGAGAGTGATTCTCATTTGTGTCCCAAAAATTCCTAGTTCTATATCTTGAATTTGGCTACTTCAAGTGGTGTTCTAGGTTCTCCTTCTTTTCTTTGGAGTGATTCCTCAGAAGAGTGAAGGGAATTAGCCCAAGACCAAGGTGTGAGTGGCTCCGGAAGGATTATCTCATATTCGAAGTCTTGCACTATCCATCTCTATCCTGTTGGTGATATTCTTCATCTTTCTCATCTTTCTCTCTTTTCATTTTGCTTAGTTTGATTTGAGTTTAATTTGGATCACTTTCCACCCACATATACATCAATTGGTATCAGAGCCAAGGTTCTTAAGTGACCCACATCACACCCACATACATCCCAAAAAGCCAAAATACAAAAAACAAAAAGAGGCACAAACCGGCAATCCGAGTCTCGAAGACCAGAGAAGCAGCACGGGGCCCCCGTGCCACCACACACGACCGTGCCATATCATTTTCCAGAAATCTTCAAGTCGAGACGGAGCACGGTGCCCCCGTGCCGCCAAGCACGACCGTGCCACTCTACTTTTCTGTATTTTCTTCAGCCGAAGCATAGCAAGGCCTGACCGTGCCCCCTTACACGACCGTGCCACCTTTGCCACAGCCAACTTACGTTTCAAATCAATCCACGAAGAACCCTAGACCTCCTCCTTCATGCCGTCTTCAAAGAACTTGGAGAAAGAACTAGCTCTTATTGATATTGGATATGCTTGTTTTGCAATTCCAAAATTTCATGGCGAAAAGGAAGAGTTCGCAGGTTGGTCATCTAAGGTGGAACGAGTTTTTGCTTGTTGTATCCTTAATGACCAACAGAAGTTCGAAGTGGTTATTTCACGATTGAGAGGTTGTGCACTTCAGTGGTGGAATAAATATAAGTTTGAGCGAAAAAAGAAAGGAAAAGAAAAGGTGAGAACTTGGAAGAAATTGAGTAGTAAGTTGAAGGGTTCCTTTTACCCATCCACTTACATGCCCATGACAGAAAGTATCTCCGTTAAGCTCACGGGTTCATTCCCTTCCACCCCACAAAAAGAACCAACCCCACAAATGATCTTTCCCCCACAACCTAGGAGGTGTCTCAAGTGCCAAGGGCTTGGACACTTATCCACGGATTGCCCAAACAACGAGGTCATTACCTTGGAAGAAAGGAAAGCCGTGGAAGGAGAGAACGATCAGGAGGAAAGCCTTGAAGAAGAAATTGAACTCAAGGTTGAAAGAGAAGAAATACTTCACTTAGAGAAGGTTTCTCAAAAGCCAAACAAAGATGAAAAGATCCAAGGAGAGAAAGCTTCAAGCCTAGTTGACCTACCTCTTGTTTTTGGTGACTGTGGTGATGAAGAGACCATTGAACTTGAGGCCCAAAGATCCGAGTTAAAGCAAGAAGAGATTGTGCAAGAAATTGAGCAATCCTTCACCGAAGAAGGGTGCCAAGAAGATAATGAGGTGAATTTGAGCATAACCCCAAGAATTGAAGAGCATGTAGTTAAAGACCTTGAAGTGATGAAGCCATGTATGGTTGCTGAAAAGTTTGAGCAACTCTTGACCCAAGAAGAATTCACCTTAACCCCCATTCAACCTTCCCAACCCTTCAAACCACAAAAGGACCGACAAGCCTTAACCCTCATTCATCCTTCCCAAACCCTTGCCCCAAAAGAAGATTTCCCACTTCCGCCTCTTCTCCTCACCAGATATGACCCGTTTTATCATCCTTCCCTCACCCTCTTCTATATCTCTCTAGAGGTGATGCCCTTTGACCACTTCCTACAACAGCTCCCATTTCATAAGCATGCCTCCCTTCATGAGAAGCTTGCCACCCCTTTGAGTTTGAGGACAAACTCAAAACAACCCGGGGAGTATGATGCATATTTCCATATGCATCATTTTTATTCAAGTCCAATTTCAAAGAAGAAAAGGGTCAAAGAAGATCATGCATGGAAATGTGCCTATGTGGTCTTCTTAAGTGAGTTCAAAGACTCGCGACACTATGGAGAGGTCAAAAAGAGGTTAAGCTTTGCTAGAAATTTTGGTGCCAAATTCATCCCTGCGGAACCCGATTTTTGTGACCACTTTTGGACAAGCTCAAGTGGACCCACAACTTGAGGGCCCATGTGCTTTTGAAGCTTAAGATGTCAGCTTTAAAATAAGCCCAATTTTATTTAATTTGGACATCTTTTGATTGGGCAAAATATCACTCAAAGATACGTTGTGCTGATCCAGTCCAGTCTGAGATAGGTGCATTGGTTGGGCCATAACTTTTAAACCGCTTATCCAAATTGAGCAAATGAGCCCATTCTGGAAACTAGATTTCCAGGGCTTTCTATCAAGCCCAAGAACGCGTGATTTGGCCGAGTATTCTAGACGTTATGCTCTGTTGAAGTTGAGGCAGCTGCAAGGATTCATTCTGGGAATATGAAGAGTCTTCGGTTACATGTGATTGTGTGGCTGACATTGTGCACGTTTTTGAGCCTTCCAGATTGGTGTAATCAGCTAAGAAATCCTAGAATATTCCTTGTAACCTCACCCACCCCTTTTATGATGTGTCTTTCCATTTATCTTAGTCTTTTCATTTTACTAGTTTTAATTGTTAGGAGTTATTTGAGTCCTTTTGTTGTCTTTTGCTGAGCCTATATAAGGGGGGGGCGTGTGAGCATTGTAGATCAGATTTCTAAGGCATTTTCAAGAGTAATTCAAGCACCTTTGAGAGTGATTCTCATTTGTGTCCCAAAAATTCCTAGTTCTATATCTTGAATTTGGCTAATTCAAGTGGTGTTCTAGGTTCTCTTTCTTTTCTTTGGAGTGATTCTCAGAAGAGTGAAGGGAATTAGCCCAAGACCAAGGTGTGAGTGGCTCCGGAAGGATTATCTCATACTCGAAGTCTTGCTCTATCCATCTCTATCCTGTTGGTGATATTCTTCATCTTACCCATCTTTCTCTCTTTTCATTTTGCTTAGTTTGATTTGAGTTTGATTTGGATCACTTACCACCCACATATACATCACCAAGAATGAAGATAAAAGATGGGAAAGATAGAAAACCAAACCAAGCAAAAACAAGTAGCTCTAACCGGTTTTGGAAGATAGAATGCAACCCTCTTGTCTAGGATAAGCCAATGGCGCCACCTAGAAGAGAAGTTGGGCTATTTCTCCTTCACTTATGGATACAGAATTAAATCACCACCATAAGCAAGAAGAGGAACCTAGAAGAACACCACTTGAACTAGCCAATTCAAGCTAAAGCAACTAGGAATTTCAAAGAGAGAGTAAACACTCACTTTCGTTTGTATTTCAAATTCAAGCTGCCTTCTTACATTCCTAAAGGCCCCTTATATAGGAGGGAGCCTCAAAATTCAGATTACAAGGGGTACAAACCAAGCCAATCGGAACAAGACAAAAGGGGAAGCACAAAAAGTAAGAAAAGTACAAAAGGTGATGGTGACAGTTGCTGGTAGCTTTCCAGTTTTGCAGGGTCAACTTTCAGCAGCCATATCTCCCTTTATACTTACCCAAATTGGCTCCAACATACCTTAATAGAAAGCTTAGAAAGTGCTCTTTCATATGACTACTTTTGGAGCTCCGTTGGTGCAGCCGTTCAGGAGTTATAAGCAGAACACGTGAGATGATGCAGTCTGACTTCCAAAAAGCACCTTTAGAAGTTTCCTCTCTTTTAGCCTCCTTGGGACACGTTTGACTCTGGTTTCTTCTCCCACCCTTTTAGCCAACTCAAAAAGGGATCTAGGTTTCAAAATTCCAGGTTGTTAGGAGTACTTTAGGTTAGGGAATTTGGGCTTCCAAAACCGGGTACAATCTGGCCTGGAAGAACAGTTTGGGCAGTTGGGCTGAAACTTGATTTATTGGGCAGCTAACTCTGCATCTTTCCAGGAACACCAAAAGTTTGGCTTTAAAGCCTCAGGACATCAGGTTACCAAGGTCAGAAAGTCGGGCCATGCGCAGGATGAACCCGGTAGAATGCAAGTGATCAACTCTTGATTGATTTCTAGTCCTTGGAAAGCCTTTATGACCTCTTGAGCTAGAAGAACCCCTTGGGGCTGATCCCCATCATCCCCCCCAGCTTGGAAAGAGTTTGGCCTCAAACTTGGTAGCTCTTCTTCTTCATCAAAGTAGGGCCTCAAATCGGCTACATTGAATGTAGCGGATACTCCATACTCGCCGGGCAAGTCAACCTTGTATGCATTGGAATTGATCTTTTCAAGGATCTTGAATGGGCCATCCGAGCGTGGAAAAAGCTTGGACCTTCTTTTGCTTGGAAATCGTTCCTTTCTTAGATGGATCCATACTAAATCCCCGGGCTTAAATTGGACTTCCTTTCGGTGCTTGTTCACTTGTTGGAGGTGATTAGCATGCTCCTTCTCACCTTGGCTATAAACCAAGATGTCATCGAAATAGACCACCACAAACCTTCCAATGAAAGGCTTGAGGACTTGATTCATTAGACGCATGAAAGTACTTGGGGCATTAGTAAGGCCGAATGGCATGACCAACCATTCATATAGTCCCCCCTTGGTTTTGAATGCCGTCTTCCACTCATCCCCTTCATAGATTCGAATTTGATAGTAGCCACTCCTAAGATCAATATTAGAGAAAACGGTGGCCCCATGCAACTCATCAAGTAGGTCCTCCAACCTAGGGATGGAATAGCGATACTTAATAGTAATCTTGTTGATAGCCCTACTATCCACACACATCCTCATGCTTCCATCCTTCTTTGGAACCAATAAGGCCGGAACGGCACATGGACTCAAACTCTCCCGAATCATTCCTTTCGCCAAAAGTTCATCCACTTGTCTTTGGATTTCTTGGGTTTCTTGTGGGTTCATTCTATAGGCCGGTTTATTTGGAAGGGTGGATCCGGGAATGAGGTCTATCTTGTGTTGGATGGTCCTTTGAGGGGGTAGGCCATGAGGTATTTCTTGTGGGAACATATGATCATAGGTTTGGAGAATAGGGATTAGGAGGGGGTGGGAATGAGTGATGGTTTCGGTTTTCTCTAGGCCAAGTAAAAGCCATTCCTTGAATGATTCAAACTCATGGTTTTCGGCCTTGAGGAGGTTGGATAGGAGGATGTCTTTTTGTGGGGTTTCTTTTGGCTTGAGGAGTTGGGAAGGACGAATGGGGGTTAGGGTGATTTTCTTGTGGTCTAAGATGAAGGAGTAGGTGTTCATCCAGCCATCATGCATAACATTTCTATCAAAAAGCCATGGTCTACCAAGGAGTACATGACATGCATCCATGGGAATCACATCACACCAAATCTCATCCTTATAGTTCTTTCCAATGCTCAAAGTAACTAAGCAACGGGATGAAACATAAATACCTTTGCCTTGGTTGAGCCATTGAATGGTGTATGGAAAGGGGTGTGGAGATGCCGTGAGTTGAAGCTTGTCCACCAAGGTCTTGGATGCCACATTGGTGCAACTCCCTCCATCAATGATGAGGGAGCATACTTTGCCTCCTATGGTGCATCTTGTGTGAAAGATGGCCTCCCTTTGTTTGTTCCCATCTTGAGTAGCCAACCCACTCAAAGCTCGCCTAACCACCAAGAGTTCACCTTCATCCGGACCCTCCTCTACTTCTTCTAGGGCCTCATTCAAGTACAACTCCTTCTCTTCCTCCATTTCCTCCTCAAAAGATGCTTGGTACTCGGCTAGGGTAACCACTCTCTTGTTTGGACACTCGGATGCAATGTGTCCTAGGCCTTGGCACCTAAAGCACCGCCTTGTCTCCTTTGGTTTTGTGGGCACTTGAGGGGCTGTTTTGGGGACCGTAGGTGGAGGTGGTTTCGGGTTTGGAGGGCTAAAGGGCTTTGGGGTAGTGTAGGAAGGCCTTTGAGGAGTGTAGGTACGATTTTGTGGTTTAAAGGCTTCACTCTTCCCCCTAGCTTTCTTTTGTAGTTCCACCTTGTGAGCTAAAGAGCTTAACTCATCAAGGGTGGTGTATGGGTACAATTCTACTACATGGGCTATCTTCTCATCCAACCCACCAAGATACCTCACCAAAGTTTGTTCCTCATCCTCCTTAAGGTCACATTTTATGATCAATTGCTCAAATTCCCTCGTATATTCCTCCACACCTAGAGACCCTTGTTTTAAATGGTGGAGTCTAGAAAAGTTCTCTTGAAGGTAGTGAGAGGGAAGGAACTTCTCTTTGAGTTTTTCTTTCATTTTCCTCCAAGTTTTAATCTTCCCCTTCCCCTTCCTAGCCCTCTTAGATAAAACATTAGCCCACCAAGTAGAAGCATACTTTCGAAGTTTAAGGGCTACTAGTTTTACCTTCTTTTCATCCGGGATGTCCTTGTAATCGAACACTCTCTCCACGGTTTGTAGCCAATCCAAGAACTCATCCGGATCAAGCTTGCCTTCAAACTCGGGAATGTCAACCTTGAAGTCGTTGAAGCCACCTCCATGGTGCCTTCCTTGCCTCCTCGAGCCTCTACTAGCTCCACTTTGAGATCCAAATGGGTTGAGATCCGAATCACTCTCTTCCGGGTCACTAGATTCACTTGGAATAGGTGAATCCCTCAAGTTGTTTCTCTTTTCTCTCATGATGTATCCTCTAGGGGGAAACCAAGAGGATGGGAAAGAGGGTGGAATGAATGCAATGGATGGAAGCAACAAGGCAACTTTGAATTCACAAACTCACCTTGAGTTGGGGATATTAGAACCGGAACTAACACCTACCTTGGATACAGAAACACCACCAAGGTTTGATGTTAGGGCCCTTAACAACCTCTTGGATATAGAAACATCACCAAGAAGGAAGTTAAGACTCTTACTAGATCACCACTCAACTTGGCCAAAAGATGAGATAAGCTAGAAGAGAGTTTGAGGATTCAAAGGAGCAAAGCTCAACTTCATTTCATGCAATTGCTTGATAGTGGCCGGCCAAGGGTTTGTGGGGGTATTAATACAAAAGTTTCAAGTAGAAATCATAGGCCCTAGGTTGCACTATAAGCTAAACTAGGCAAAAATACAAAGATCAAATCAAGCAAAAAAGGATAGATGCATCCTCCACTTGACACCTCTTCAATGCTAATCTTGAGGATGATGTGTCGATCTTGGGGTGAATGGAAGCTTCCTTGGCAGCTTGGTACTTCCCGTAATGACTCTTGCAAGTGGCTAAGCATGGATTAGAGCAAAAAAACACCTCATCACTCTCTCTTGTACCCGGCTGGCCTAGGACCGGTTAAAAGGGTGTTTCAGCCCTTGTTTTGGTGGTTAATAGCTCCTCATTAGTGTAATTTGGCTGAGGTTTTTTGTGGTCACTTGATAATATTTTTAAAGTACTTTCAAGCCATGAAAGTTTCAAACCAAATAGAGGAGAAAAAGTCCACCAACACAGTCCTTAAATTCGGACAGTCCAGTTTTTGGCCAGAATGTAGTGTTTGACTTGGCTTGAGGTTTTGAGGTACCAAATGATCTCCAAATGACTTGCAAGAGGTCTTGATGGAAAGAGCACTTCTTGAACTTAAACTTAGGCTTCCTGCAACCCCATTTCAGCCTTGGGAAGGGTAGGAAATTAGGTGCACAAAACCGGGTTTGTGCACGCCTGAAATTCCAGTTTTGACAAAAAGGTTCTCTTGTGTTCCTAGGCTGATTTCTTGCACTTTGGACGTGGAACTTGGACTCTTTGGGCTTCCTTGTGGGCCATGGATCATGCTAGGGGATGGACCTCCATCATCTCATGAGTTTTTGAAGTTGGGATTGCAAATACTTAACTCTAGCTTCCATTTCGGCCTTTTCTCTCAAGGCTTGCTCGGCTATTTGTTCGGAAGTACGGCTAGAGGACATGATGTGTAAGCTTTGTGAACGAAAAGAACGAAAATAGGCTGAAAGGAGGTGGCACGGTCGTGCCTTTAGGCACGGGTAGGCCGTGCCAACTTGCTGTCAAAAGGTGAAAAGTGGCTGGAAAGACAGTGGCACGGTCGTGCCCTTAAGCACGGGTAGGCCGTGCCAAAATGCTGTCCAGTGCGGGCGAAGAAAGGCCGTTTTGTGGTTTGTGTTTGAGAAATGTGTTTGGGGTGGAAGCTTGGCCAAGAGGGTAGCCTAAGCTCTAATACCAAGATGATGTATTTAGCCTAGGTGATGCCCAGAATGAAGATGGAAAGATAGAAAACCAAACCAAGCAAAAACAAGTAGCTCTAACCGGTTTTGGAAGATAGAATGCAACCCTCTTGTCTAGGATAAGCCAATGGCGCCACCTAGGAGAGAAGTTGGGCTATTCCTCCTTCACTTATGGATACAGAATTAAATCACCACCATAAGCAAGAAGAGGACCCTAGAAGAACACCACTTGAACTAGCCAATTCAAGCTAAAGCAACTAGGAATTTCAAAGAGAGAGTAAACACTCACTTTCTTTTGTATTTCAAATTCAAGCTGCCTTCTTACATTCCTAAAGGCCCCTTATATAGGAGGGAGCCTCAAAATTCAGATTACAAGGGGTACAAACCAAGCCAATCGGACCAAGACAAAGGGGGAAGCACAAAAAGCAAGAAAAGTACAAAAGGTGATGGTGACAGTTGCTGGCAGCTTTCCAGTTTTGCAGGGTCAATTTTCAGCAGCCATATCTCCCTTTCTACTTACCCAAATTGGCTCCAACATACCTTAATAGAAAGCTTAGAAAGTGCTCTTTCATATGACTACTTTTGGAGCTCAGTTGGTGCAGCCGTTCAGGAGTTATAAGCAGAACAAGTGAGATGATGCAGTCTGACTTCCAAAAAAGCACCTTTAGAAGTTTCCTCTCTTTTAGCCTCCTTGGGACACGTTTGACTCTGGTTTCTTCTCCCACCCTTTTAGCCAACTCAAAAAGGGATCTAGGTTTCAAAATTCCAGGTTGTTAGGAGTACTTTAGGTTAGGGAATTTGGGCTTCCAAAACCGGGTACAATCTGGCCTGGAAGAACAGTTTGGGCAGTTGGGCTTTAACAAAGGGTTTGGGTGGGCAAATGACATCCAAATGGGCCGAAACTTGATTTATTGGGCAGCTAACTCTGCCAGCTTTCCAGGAACACCAAAAGTTTGGCTTTAAAGCCTCAGGACATCAGGTTACCAAGGTCAGAAATTCGGGCCATGCGCAAGATGAACCCGGTAGAATGCAAGTGATCATCTCTTGATTGATTTCTAGTCCTTGGAAAGCCTTTATGACCTCTTGAGCTAGAAGAACCCCTTGGGGCTGATCCCCATCACAAAGGGAGAACATTTTCCATACACGTTGCACCATTCAAAGCAAAGTGTGTTCCCTCATCATTGATGGTGGGAGTTGTGCAAATGTGGCTTCCGTGACTATGGTGGAGAAGCTTAGCCTTCAAGCTTCGGCTCGTCCTCACCCCTACAACATCCAATGGCTAAATCAAGGTAAGGGGTTGCAAGTTAATTCAAGATGCCTGATTTCATTTTCAATTGGGAAGCACTATCATGATGAATTGTGGCGTGATATCATCCCCATGGATGCATGTCACCTTTTGTTGGGGAGACCTTGGTTGTTTGATCGGAAGGTCATACATGATGGCTATCTAAACACCTACACCTTCCACAAAGATGGGAAAAAGATCACCCTTGCCCCATTAAGCCCTTCCCAACTGCACAAAAGTAAGCCCCAACCAAGCCATGACCATTCGGACATGCTTCTAGCCGTAAGTGAGCCTCTCCTTAAGGCTTCTCACCATGAATTCAAGGCCTTCAAGGAGTGGATCCTAACCACCCTTGAAGAATCCGAAACCTCCACTCCATCACACCCCCTAGCCCTTTCCCTCCTTGAACACTTTAGCCATGTCTTTCCCGAGGAAATACCTCCCTGCTTACCACCACAAAGAACCATCCAACACCACATAGACCTCATACCCGGTTCCATTCTCCCAAACAACCGGCTTATCGGACAAACCCCAAAGAAACCATGGAAATCCAAAGGCAAGTTGATGAGCTTATGGATAAGGGGTTGATTAGAGAGAGCTTGAGCCCTTGTGCGGTTCCGGCCCTCCTTGTGCCAGAGAAAGATGTGAAAGGGGGGGGAAGGGGGGGGGAGGGGGGAGGAAAAAAGAAGAAAGAAAAGAAAAGGGAAAGGGGGGGGAAAGGAGAAAAAGGAAGGGGAAAAGGAAAAAAGAGAAAGAAGAAAGAATATGAAGCAGGCGGGAAGTGGATATCTATCTTGATGGTTATCTTGTTTGATTGCTCGACTATCAAACCGACCTACAGAGCATGCGTATGTGCGTTGATAGTCGAGCAATCAACAAGATAACCATCAAGTATAGATATCCAATTCCCCGCCTTGAGGATATGCTTGATGAGTTATATGGTTCTAGTGTGTTCTCTAAGGTGGATTTGAGAAGGGGTTACTACCAAATCCGCATTAGAGAGGGAGATGAATGGAAAACGGCCTTCAAAACCAAAGGAGGCTTGTATGAGTGGCTAGTCATGCCATTCGGATTGTCACATGCTCCAAGTACCTTCATGCGGCTCATGAACCAAGTGTTCCGGCCCTTCATTGGCAAATTCGTTGTGGTGTATTTTGATGACATCCTCATCTATAGCAAGAATGAAGAAGAGCACCTTCAACATCTCACACAAGTCATGAAGGTTCTAGAGAAGGAAAAGCTCTATGGCAACCTCAAGAAGTGTGCATTTTTCACTCGTGAGGTAACCTTCCTTGGTTACATTGTCACAAGTGAAGGCATCAAAGTTGATGAGAGTAAAGTGGAAGCAATTCGGTCTTGGCCAACCCCCAAGAGTATTCATAATGTGCGAAGTTTCCATGGGCTTGCCTCATTCTATAGGCGGTTCATTAGAAACTTTAGTACCATTATGGCCCCTATGACCGAGGTTATCAAAGGTGCATCGTTCAAGTGGACTCCCAAGTGATGGAGGTCCATCCCCTAACGTGATCCATAGCCATCAAGGGAGCCCAAAAGGTCCAAACCTCATGTCCAAGATGCAAGAAATCAGCCAAAGGGAGCAAGGAAACTATTTCCTCAAAACTGGAATTTCAGGCGTGCACAAACCCGGTTTTGTGCACGTTATTTCCTAAACTTCCCAAGGCTAAAATGGGGTTGCAGGAAGCCTAAGTTTAAGTTCAAGACGTGCTCTTTCCCTCAAGACCTCTTCCAAGTCATTTGGAGTTCATTTGATACCTCAAAACTCCAAGCAAAGTCAATCACTATATTCTGGCGCTGAACTGGGTAGGGCTGAAACAAGAGGCTGTTTGGGGGCCCATCTCTCTTCTATTTGGCTTGAAACTTTTATGGCTTGAAAGTACTTTAAAAATATTATCAAGTGCCCACAAAAAACCTCAGCCAAATTACACTCATGAGGAGCTATTAACCACCAAAACAAGGGCTGAAACACCCTTTTAACTGGTCCTAGGCCAGCCGGGTAAAAGAGAGAGTGATGAAGTGTTTTTGTTGCTCTAATCCATGCTTAGCCACTTGCAAGAGTCATTATGGGAAGTACCAAGCTGCCAAGGAAGCTTCCATTCACCCCAAGATCGACACATCATCCTCAAGATTAGCATTGAAGAGGTGTCAAGTGGAGGATGCATCTATCCTTTTTTGCTTTGATTTGATCTTTGTATTTTTGCCTAGTTTATCTTATAGTGCAACCTAGGGCCTATGATTTGTACTTGAAACTTTTGTATTAATACCCCCACAAGCCCTTGGCCGGCCACTATCAAGCAATTGCATGAAATGAAGTTGAGCTTTGCTCCTTTGAATCCTCAAACTCTCTTATAGCTTATCTCATCTCTTGGCCAAGTTGAGTGGTGATCTAGTAAGAGTCTTAACTTCCTTCTTGGTGGTGTTTCTGTATCCAAGAGGTTGTTAAGGGCCCTAACATCAAACTTTGGTGGTGTTTCTGTATCCAAGGTAGGTGTTAGTTCCGGTTCTAACATCCCCAACTCAAGGTGAGTTTGTGAATTCAAAGTTGCCTTGTTGCTACCATCCATTGATGTATGTGTGGGTGGTAAGTGAACCAAATCAACTCAAACTCAAACTAAACAAGAATCAACCAAAGAAAAGAGAATATGGTGGAAGATAGTTTGAGATGGTTTGAAGAATAATAACAAAAAGAACAAGGATAAACAAGACCTTGTAATTAAGATAATCCTTAACGGAGCCACTCAATGACTTGATCTTGGGCTAATTCTCTTGTCTTAACCAAGGAATCACTCCAATTGGAAAAGGAAGAGAACCTAGAACACCACTTGGATGAGCCAAATTCAAGATATAGAACTAGGAATTTTGAGACACAAATGAGAATCACTCTCAAAGGTGCTTGTATTACTTTGGAAATCTCTTACAATGCTCAATGATTAGCTTCACATGCCCCTCCCCTTTTATAGACTCAGCAAAAGACAATCTTTTGACTTAAATAACTCCTAACAATTAAAACTAGCTAATGAAAAGTCTAAGAAAAATGAAAAGACACATCATAAAAGGGGGTGGGGGAGGTTACAAGGAATATTCTAGGATTTTTTTGCAGCTGATTACATCAATCTAGAAGCATCTAAAACGTGCACAATATCAGCCACACAAATATATGTAACCTAAGACTCTTCATATTCCCAGCATTAATCCTTGCAACTGCCTCACCTTCAACAGAGCATAACTTCCAGAATACTCGGCCAAATCACGCGTTCTTGGGCTTGTTATAAAGCCCTGGAAGTCTATTTTCCAGAATGGGCTCATTTGCTCAATTTGGATAAGCGGTTTGAAAGTTATGGCCCAAACAATGCACCTATCTCAGACTGGCCTGGATCAGCACAACGTATCTTTGAGTGATATTTTGCCCAATCAAATGATGTCCAAATTAAACAAACTTGGGCTTATTTGAAAGCTGAAATCTTAAACTTCAAAAGCACATGGGCCCTCGAGTTGTGGGTCCACTTGAGCTTGTCCAAAAGTTGTCACAAAAATCGGGTTCCGCAGGGATGAATTCGGCACCAAATTTCTAGCAAAGTTTAACCTCTTTTTGACCTCTTCATAGTGTCGTGAGTCTTTGAACTCACTTAATAAGACCAAATAAGCACACTTCCATGCATGATCTTCTTTGACCCTTTTCTTCTTTGAAATTGGACTTGAATAAAAATGATGCATCTGGAAATATGCATCATACTCCCCGGGTTGTTTTGAGTTTGTCCTCAAACTCAAAGGGTTGGCAAGCTTCTCATGAAGGGAGGCATGCTTATGAAATGGGAGCTGTTGTAGGAAGTGGTCAAAGGGCATCACCTCTAGAGAGATATAGAAGAGGGTGAGGGGAGGATGATAAAACGGGTCATACCTGGTGAGGAGAAGAGGCGGGAGTGGGAAATCTTCTTTGGGGGCAAGGGTTTGGGAAGGATGAATGAGGGTTAAGGCTTGCCGGTCCTTTTGTGGTTTGAAGGGTTGGGAAGGTTGAATGGGGGTTAAGGTGAATTCTTCTTGGGTCAAGAGTTGCTCAAACTTTTCAGCAACCCTACATGGCTTCATCACTTCAAGGTCTTTAACTACATGCTCGTCAATTCTTGGGGTTATGCTCAAATTCACCTCATTATCTTCTTGGCACCCTTCTTCGGTGAAGGATTGCTCAATTTCTTGCACAATCTCTTCTTGCTTCAACTCGGATCTTTGGGCCTCAAGTTCAAAGGTCTCTTCATCACCATAGTCACCAAAAACAAGAGGTAGGTCAACTAGGCTTGAAGCTTCCTCTCCTTGGATCTTTTCATCTTTGTTTGGCTTTTGAGAAACCTTCTCTAAGTGAAGTATTTCTTCTTTTTCAACCTTGAGTTCAATTTCTTCTTCAAGGCTTTCCTCCTGTTCGATCTCTTCTTCCACGGCTTTCCTTTCTTCCAAGGTAATGACCTCGTTGTTTGGGCAATCCGTGGATAAGTGTCCAAGCCCTTGGCACTTGAGACACCTCCTAGGTTGTGGGGGAAAGATCATTTGTGGGGTTGGTTCTTTTGTGGGGTGGAAGGGAATGAACCCGTGAGCTTAACGGAGATACTTTCTTTCATGGGCATGTAAGTGGATGGGTAAAAGGAATCCTTCAACTTACTACTCAATTTGTTCCAAGTTCTCACCTTTTCTTTTCCTTTCTTTTTTCGCTCAAACTTATATTTATTCCACCACTGAAGTGCACAACCTCTCAATCTTGAAATAACCACTTCGAACTTCTGTTGGTCATTAAGGATACAACAAGCAAAAACTCGTTCAACCTTAGATAACCAACCTGCGAACTCTTCCTTTTCGCCATGAAATTTTGGAATTGCAAAGCAAGCATATCCAATATCAATAAGAGCTAGTTCTTTCTCCAAGTTCTTTGAAGATGGCATAAAGGATGAGGTCTAGGGTTCTTCGTGGATTGATTTGAAACGAAAGTTGGCTGTGGCAAAGGTGGCACGGTCGTGCAAGGGGGCACGGTCAGGCCGTGCTATGCTTCGGCTGAAGAAAATGCAGAAGTGGCACGGTCGTGCTTGTCGGCACGGGGGCACCGTGCTCCGTCTCGACTTGAAGTTTCCTGGAAAAAGAATATGGCACGGTCGTGTGCTGCGGCACGGGGGCACCGTGCTGCTTCTCTGGTCTTCAAGACTTCGGATTGCCGGTTTGTGCCTCTTTTTTTTTTTTGTATTTTGGCTTTTTAGGATGTGTTTGGGTATGATGTGGGTCACTTAAAAACCTTGGCTCTGATACCAATTGATGTATGTGTGGGTGGTAAGTGAACCAAATCAACTCAAACTCAAACTAAACAAGAATCAACCAAAGAAAAGTGAATATGGTGGAAGATAGTTTGAGATGGCTTGAAGAATAATAACAAAAAGAACAAGGATAAACAAGACCTTGTAATTAAGATAATCCTTCACGGAGCCACTCAATGACTTGGTCTTGGGCTAATTCTCTTGTCTTAACCAAGGAATCACTCCTATTGGAAAAGGAAGAGAACCTAGAACACCACTTGAATGAGCCAAATTCAAGATATAGAACTAGGAATTTTGAGACACAAATGAGAATCACTCTCAAAGGTGCTTGTATTACTTTGCAAATCTCTTACAATGCTGAATGATTAGCTTCACATGCCCCTCCCCTTTTATAGACTCAGCAAAAGACAATCAAAATACTCAAATAACTCCTAACAAT
>JAKOGI010004585.1:7500-23799 GCA_029747015.1 Carnegiea gigantea
CTTAGACTCGACTTAAAAAACTAATCCTCTTTCTTTCTTATGAAGTCATGCATAACTATGATATTCATACTAAGCATTGGCTTGCTTTAAAAATAGTTTTATTGAAAATTAATTAGTTTTTCCTCCTACAAGTGAATAACGACTAGACATCCAACTGCCATCAAAGAGTTTATTCATCAACCTCACAACATTTTCATAATGAAGTAACAAGATCAATAATTGTCCATCTCTTTTAAATATGTATACACCGATCAAGAGGTCTAAAAATTTAAAATAGAAAAATTGAGGCATGGTATGGCTATAGAGACAATGGAACTAGAAGAATAATGCATTGAATTGATTCTAACTTGCCTTATATTTATTCCTTCATTTTTTTTCTGTTTTCTTTTTTCAAACTCCACTAGCGCACATATTCGAGGCACATATAGGGACTTAGAAATTAAACACTCCCTGTCTCACACTCACCCGAATAGAGGTGTTGGAGTAAACATTTTATTTTCATCATTATTTTTATTTATTTTATTGACTCACTAGTATGGGAAGTAAGCTTTTCAGTAGCAGTGTTGCCTCAAGGGGTAGTACCCAGTAGCGCATGCCTCAAAGGGGTATTTGTTATTCCCAACTTTAACTATCTTGTTTTTTTTCTTTTTTCTTTTTTTTTTTGAGTTATTTTACTAGTTCAATAGTCTAGAAAATGGGATAGGTCATTTTATTACCTCTGAAGCGGATATAATATATGACCGAATAAGATGAACAATCATGACAGTTACTCATTAAAGAAATATATGAGAATAAACTCAAACTTCTCTAAATGATAGCTAGCATGCTTAGAAGTCTTCACTCATAGAAGAATAAACTATAAATAGCTAAAAAAAAATTTTAAGCAAGCAAGCCTAGCATAAACTCATATCATGTATTATTTATAAGAAAAAAATTTTTTTTTTCTAGAATAAATACTGCAGGAATCAAATGTAGGATGCACTCTCCACACTTAATTCATGCATTGTCCCTACTGCATGCAAAAAGATAGAAATAATGAAAATAAAAGCAAAATTAAATGGGTACTTCCCTAAAAACGTTGGGTTGCCTCCCAACCAGCGCCTCTGTTTATAGCCGTTGGCTCGACTTCATGAAGCTCCTGGATCATCTAGTTGGATCTCTTCCACTATATCATCAATAATCGGGTAGGGCACTTTATGAAACTCAGCATGATCAAGACTCTTAGTAAGCACAGTCAAAAATTCGTCTTCATTGGACAAGTCATAAATATCTTAGGACAACTCATCAATAACATCAAGTGCGTATATGTTATTCACATCAGCAGGGAATCTCATGGCATCAAAAATATTGGATTTAATCACTTCACCATCAAATTCCATGGTTAATATTCCTTCATGCACATCAATTTCAGTCCTCGCTGTTTTCAAAAATGGTCTGCCAAGCAAGATGGGAATATCATGACATGCATCACCCATATTCATCACATAAAAATTAGCATGAAATACAAGTTCATTCACTTGGACTAAGACATCTTCTAACACTCCATTTGGGTGAATACTGCTCCTATCAACTGACTGAAGCACTACACCAGTTTTCTTTAACTCTCCTAAGTTCAGTTTGTCATAAACAGACCTAGGCATAACATTAATGGAAGCACCCAAATCAAGCATAGCCTTATCAAAGTAAAGATTTTCTATCTTACAAGGAACAGAAAATACACCTGGGTCTTTGCACTTAGGGTGGAAGTTTCCTTTGAAAAACTGCAGACACATTTTCCTCCACACTTACCTTTTCATTCCCTACTAACTTTCTTTTAGTAGTGCATAATTCTTTCAAGAGCTTAGCATAACGAGGCACCTGTTTAATGGCATTGAGGAGAGGTATGTTGATCTCTACCTTCTTTAATGTCTCCAAGATCTATTGGTTAGCCTCATTTCCCTTAGAAGTAGGGTTTCGAAATCTACTTGAAAAGGGTGGAATTGGCTTATAAGGTTCTCTTTTCTTCTCTCCTATTTCCTTAGTAGTTTGATGAGAATCTATATTTAACTTTGGTTCAGCTCCTTTGACCTCTAACTCAAGCTCAACCTCTCTACTCTCCCTAGGCTCTTGTAACTCTTTCCCACTCCTAAGTGTTATGGTACTAACATTCTCCTTAGGGTTAGGGTAAGGTTGAGATGGTAATTTACTTTGTATTTGAGCCTGCAAGTTGCTAACTATGATATCAGTTACAGTCTGTTTCTCTTGAACCTGCGTAAGAGTTGTCCCTAAAATTTGGAACCTATCATCCATCTTCTTAAGGACTTCTTCTAGTAGGAAGTTGGTCCTATCTTGGTTGGAAAGTTGATGAGACATTTGGTTAAAACCAGGTGGACTGGTTTGAGAGCCATACCTAAGGTTAGGGTGGTCTCTTCATCCTTCATTATAGGTGTTAAAATAGGAATCATACCTCCTTTGACCTTGGTTAGAATAGACAGCATTAACATTACCCTCTTGAAGTATAGGACGTGCATTAGTAGGATGGCTTTTTGTACTCCCCTAGTGATAATCTTATTCAACATAGCAGTAATGCAAGATAACTGACTCTCTACAGATGAACTAGAACCAATTTCATTAACCCTTTTAATTTATAACTCTCTAGTACCAAACTGCTGAGTATTTTGGGCCATTAGATTGAACAAATTTCTAGCATCTACTGGACTTTTATTAACTAAAGCCCCCCCACTAGCAGTATTGATAATTCATATTTTATATGTAATTTTCTCCTTTATTTTACCTACTTTTAAGTCTTTGAAATATATTTTCATGAGTAAATAATGCATATTTTATATGAGTTTTAGGTAAAAAATAAAATAAAAGAATTTGGGAGGAGTTGTTCAATTTTACTTGGATTTTTCACAAGTGCAATGCCTAGAGTCCAAGTCCAAAAGCCTAAAAGAAGAAAGAAAAAAGAGCAAGGCAGTCCGTGTTGGGCCTGTGAGGCGCGGTCCACTGTCAAACTCCAACCCAGCTCCTCTTCTCTTTTCCTTTCAAGCCACGCTTGGGCCTGTGAGGCGCGGCCCATCAAGCAACTCAGCCGGTCCACCACATTCCCTCATATCTCTTCCCTCACTTCTCTTTCACACCGAGGCCTAGCCTGCTACGTGGACAGGCCCAAACACCAGTTTTCCTCCAACCCGCCTCATCTCTCCATAGACAGCCTCCGTTTGGGCCTGTTCTGACGGCCCACTGGCTCTAGCTTGCCTCCCCCTTCATTTTCTCCTTCTCTCCTCTCTTTCCGTGTGGGCCTATGCTGCAGCCCAGTCGTGCCTCCCAGCAACTCCAAGCCAACATCAACTCAACTACTCTTCATCTCTATTCTCCACATGATCAATTGTTTACCTAGTCAAAGCAATTAAGCAAATTAATATTATACTTATGACTAGCCATAACCATGCATGTAACATCCCAAATTAATTGGAATTAATTTCTATTAATTTTGGGGGTATTCTAAGAGGTGGATTTTCCACTATAAAAGGGGCCAATTTGAGGGAAAAAGTCACACACATTCATCCACTCTCTTGCTCAAAAATCTTCTTATTCTTCCATCTTTCATTTTTTTAGAGAGAATCTTTGCAAGACAAGATCATTTGGGTTGAGGGGTTAAGAAGAAAATAAGCTTTGCTAGCTATTTTTCTCTTCTCTTCTCATTTGTAAGTCAAATTTGAGAGTTTACACTAAGTTTCATAATTTTATGTAATTGAGTATAAGGTTTGGACATAAGAAGTGAAATATACCAATTCCAATGGTGTTTTCACTAACTATGGCCAGCTAAACTGCTCATTCTAGGATTAGGATGAATCCTTAGTAATAATATTATCTTGCTAATTCCTTATGGGGTTATTTTTGTCTCTTTTGCATAATCTTGAGTTTACATTTGATCATCATCTACTCATGCATTTTAATACTGATGTTTAATCATGTTGATGACACTAGTTTAATTTGCTATCTCAAATGAATATTAGACCTTATAGGCTAATATGATGATTATGTAATTGGACTTGAAATTATAATTGCTTAAATTGAATAATTTACGCTAGAAATTAGATGAGTTACGTCTAAAAAGAATAATTCATGCTAAACCACTGGATAAATTATGTCACTTGATAATTATAATCATCTTTTTAATTTATGATCTAATGCTTGTAGCTTAGGTGAACAAGAGATAAATTGAATCTCCATTTGAATTAGTAATTAATATTGGCATCAAAGGTGAAATCCGAAGTCGTAGATTTTTCTCCCATTTGAATTCTCTCTACTTTGCTACTCACTTACTCTTCTTTTATTTCTTAAATTATATTGATAATCAAACTCATAAAATTGTAATTATTTTTTATAATCGGAAAGGTTAAGTTTAAGAATCATTATTATTCCCCGTAGGATCGACACCCTAATACTCGCTAGTATACAATTAACTTTGTGCACTTGCAAGTAAAAAGGGTTTTAAAACTAGAACATAAAATCCACATCAAGTTTTTGGCGCCGTTGCCGGGGAACGAATAGTGATGTTTGAATTTTCTTTTCCTTTTATTCTTTTTATTTTCATTTATTTTTTCCCCTTCCCCGCTAATCTAACCACTTTATTTTTGTTATCCCCTTCCCCATCTAATCTAACTATTTTCACTTTCCCTTCTAATCTAATCTAATCTAACTTTTTTTTTTAATTTTATTTATTGTACTTAATCTAACAATCCCCTTCCCTTTTATTTCCTTTGTTCTTTTATTTTTTTTTATTTATTTATTTTTTCCCCTTCCCTTTTATCTTTCTTTTATTTTTATTTTATTTTTATTTTTCTCTTCTTATCTTTCTCTTCTTTTTTTCTTGTTATTTTTGTTTGGTGGTTATTATTGTGGTGATTTTATTATTTTCTTTTTGTTGTTTATTGGTATATGCTTGGTAGACGTTCTTTGTGCTTAGATCTTGAACCACATAATCCTGAAATTGAACGCTCTCTTCGTGAGATAAGAGCTAAGAAAAAGGAATCTAAGAATAAGATGGCTGAAGAACAACCAACCCCACCACTTAAGCAACTTAAGGAATATTTCACTCCCGCCACTTATGACTCACCAACAAGATCACGTATGCCCACTGTTATGGTGCCATTTTGAGATTAAACATTCTCTTATCCAAATGCTTCCGTCGTTTTATGGGCTAGAGTCTGAAAATTCTTTCAAGCATGTTGATGCATTCTTAGAGATTTGCTCTACTGTGTTTTTAAATAATATCTCTGATGATGCTGTTCGCTTGCGGCTTTTTCCTTTTTCTTTAAAAGATAAAGCTAAAGCTTGGCTGGACACTAAGACCAATATCACTACTTGGCATCAATTGCAAAAGGAATTCTTGAAAAAGTTTTTCTCCATTGGTAAATTGACTGCCTTAAGACGTGCTATAACCACCTTCTCACAAAATAAAAATGAGCAATTGCATGAAAGTTGGGAACAGTTTAAGAAATTGTTGCGATGTTGTCCTCATCATGAGGTCCCTATGTGGCAACTTGTCCAGAGTTTTTACTCTGGCTTAGATGAGCATAATAGGCAGATGGTTGATGCATCATATGGTGGTAGTTTTTTGTACAAAACTCGTGAAGAAGTTTGGGAATTATTTGAACACTTGAGTGAAAATTCACACTTGCATGCTACTTCCTCACATTCTGATTTTCCTAGGCAATTAGGAAGTAAAAGGGGGATTTATGAGGTTTCACATTCAATTGACCTTTCTAGTAAAGTTGATGCTTTAGCTAAAAAATTTGATCAATTGTTGTGCATGAACAAAGTGTCTAATGCCCCTAATATGCAAGATGTGTGTTCGATTTGTGCTAGTCCCATGCATGCTTCTGTTGATTGTATGTGTATTGGTAAGTCTGACTGTGTGACTGAACAAGTGAATACTGCCCAAGGATTTCCTCCATCCAACAACCCTTATTCTAATACCTAAAATCATGGTTGGAGGAATCATCCTAATTTTTCATGGACGTCTTAAAATGTTGAGAATCCTCAGACCCAGTCTACCAGACCTGCCCCTCCTGGTTTTCAAAACCAGAGATATGCTCCTACCTCTTCCCATCAAGCTCCATCTGGGAGCTTTGATATAGACAAGGTAATTTCTGCCCTTGGAACCTTGACCTCTGTTGTGCAAAATGCTGGTTCTAAGGTCCAAGGCATTGAGTCTAAAATACATATAGTTGACTCTCACTTACAGTCTATAGCTAAATTAGAAACCCAACTTGGGCAACTAGCCATAACTGTAGGTAAAAAAGAAAAAGGAAAACTTCCGAGTCACCCCATCCAGAGCCCTAAAGGCCAGTAATTTGAACAATTGAAATCTATAATGATTCTTAGGAGTGGTAAAGAAGTGGATAATAAGGTGAGTGAGAAGAAACATGATAAAAATGAAAGACCTAAGACCATAGAGAGTGACCTTGAGATTGCAAAAGAGAATGACCCATCCCCTTCTCCTATTGTGTCTGACCACACTGTGACATATGAGCCTAGGGTTCCTTACCCTCAAGCTTTGGATGCACTATTTTCTTCCAAGAAAGGCAAGCAAAGAGATGACATCCTTGAGACCTTTAAGCAAGTTAAGATCAATCTTCCCCTCTTAGAAGCGATTAGGCAAGTCCCGGCCTATGCTAAGTTCCTTAAAGACATGTACACTTTTAAAAGAAAATCTAAAAATGACAAGTCTAAAAAGGTTCTTCTAAGTGAACAAGTGAGTTCAATTCTAAAATGTGATACTCCTCCTAAGTTCAAAGATCCTGGTGTCCCTACCATTTCATGTCTTATTGGCAATCCCAAAATTGAAAGGGCGCTTTTAGATTTGGGTTTGAGTGTCAATTTAATACTATATTCTGTTTACTTAGAGTTGGGATTAGGTGAACTGCAACCTGCCACCTGTACCCTTTAGCTTGCTGATAGGTCGGTTAGGACTCCTAGGGGGCGAATAGATGATGTCTTGGTGTAAATTAATAAAGAATTCTTTCCTGTTGACTTTGTTGTATTGGACATGGACCCTACTCATGCTTCTAAGTAGATCCCTCTTATTTTAGGACGTCCCTTCCTAACTACAGCTAATGCTACCATTAACTGTAGGTCAAGAGTGATGGATGTCTCAGTCATGAACATGAGGGTTAGGCTTAACATTTTTAAAGCTTCTGCTCAACCTATGTTTGAAGATGAATCTGAATGCTTCTTTATTGATATAATTGATGGTATGATTGAAGAAGCCCTACCTACTATTCTGAATAGTGATCCCTTGGGAACATGTCTTTCCCATGGGGATTTGAGGTTATTTGAATTGGAAAGTACCATAGATGAGATGAATTCTACTCTTGACTCCACTCCTTATCTTGAGGCTTCCTCTTGGGTGTCCACATGTGAACCTCTTCCCCCTTCGGCTAGTTCTTCTATGCCACCTTCTATTGGATCTCCACCTAAACTTGAGTTAAAACCTCTCCCTAATTCACTCAAGTATGTGTTTTTAGGCCCCAAAGAAATCCTACCTGTTATCATATCTTCTCTTCTATCTTATGATCAAGAAAAAGAGTTGATTCGTATTTTGTCTGATCATAAGGGTGCTATTGGATGGTCGGTTGCTGATTTGAAAGGGATTAGTCCCACAATTTGTATGCACAGAATTCATTTAGAGGACGGTGCTAAACCTGTTAGGCAAATGCAACGTAGACTGAACCCTCACATGAAAGAAGTTGTTCAGAAAGAGGTAGTTAAGCTCTTGGATGCAGGTATTATCTACCCTATTTCTGATAGTCAATGGGTTAGTTTAATTCAAATAGTCCCTAAGAAATCTGGCATAACTGTGGTTAAGAATACTGAAGGTGAACTAATTCCTACTAGACAGACCACGGGGTGGAGGGTGTGCATGAATTACAGAAAGCTAAATTCTGTAACTAGAAAGGACCATTTTTCCCTCCCATTTATTGATCAAATTTTAGAAAAGTTAGCTGGACAGAGTTTTTACTACTTTCTAGATGGATATTCTGGTTACAACCAAATACCTGTCTATCCTGAGGACCAAGAGAAAACCACATTTGCATGCCTATCAAGTACCTTTGCCTATCGAAGAATGCCTTTTGGGTTGTGTAATGCACCTTCCACATTCCAGAGATGTATGATGGCCATATTTTCTGATTATATTGATAATTTAATGGAAGTGTTTATGGATGATTTCTCTGTTTTTGGTTCTTCCTTTGATGTGTGCCTTGCTAATCTATCCATTGTGCTGAAAAGATATGAAGAAGTGAATCTTGTTTTAAGTTGGGAAAAGAGTCATTTCATAGTCCAAGAAGGGATTGTGTTGGGACATAAAGTGTCGAAAAAGGGGATTGAGGTTGATAAAGCCAAGGTTGATCTGATTTCTAATCTGCCTGTACCTTCTTCTGTGAAGCAAGTCAGATCTTTCCTTGGTCATGCTAGTTTCTATAGGAGATTTATTAAGGATTTTAGCAAAGTGGCTCGCCCACTTACTAATCTTCTTACCAAAGATGCTCCTTTTATGATTGATGAGTCTTGTATGCAAGCTTTCGAAAAGCTTCGATCTTTGATAGTGTCAGCCCCCATTGTGCAGCCTCCTGATTTTTCTTTGCCATTTGAGATCATGTGTGATGCATCAGATTTTGCTATTGGGGCTGTTTTGGGTCAAAGGGTAAATAGAATGCCTCATGTCATATACTATGCTAGTAGAACTCTTACTAATGCCCAAAAGAATTATTCTACTACTGAAAAGAGTTGCTAGCTGTGGTATTTGCACTTGATAAATTCCGACCATACCTTTTGCATTCTAAAGTGATTGTGTTTACTGATCATGCTGCATTAAAACACTTACTGGCCAAGAACGACACTAAGCTAAGACTCATTAGATGGATTCTATTGCTCCAAGAGTTTGATATTGAAATAAAGATAGGAAAGGTTCTGAAAATTCTATTGCAGACCACTTGTCTAGAATCTTTACTGAGTATACTGATGACTCAATTGGATTTTCTGATCACTTTCCTGATGAGCAACCGTTTGATGTGTCACATGCCCTCTCCCTTAGTTTGCTCACATTGTGAACTACCTTGTCACTAGGAAGATTCCGCCTCACTGGTCAGAGAAGGATAGGTTCTTCTCACAGGTAAGACATTACTGCTGGGAAGACCCTTATCTTTTCAAACATGGTCCTGACCAAGTGATACGTAGATGTGTCCCAGAGAGTGAAATTCATAGTATTCTTACCTTTTGTCACTCTTATGCTTATGGTGGTCACTTTGGAGGTCGTAGGACAGCTGCTAAAGTCTTACAAAGTGGGTTCTTTTGGCCCACTTTGTTTAGAGATGCTCACCAATTCTGTCTTGCTTGTGAGCGTTGTCAACGTATGGGTGCCCTGTCCCGTCGTGATATGATGCCCCTTTCCGCTATTCTGATTGTTGAGATACTTGATGTGTGGGGCATTGATTTCATGGGTCCCTTTTTCCCATCTTTTGGCTTTATATACATATTGGTTACTGTTGATTATGTACCAAAGTGGGTGGAAGCTCAAGCTACTAGGACTAATGACCACAAGGTTGTGGTCAAGTTTGTGAAAGAGTACATTTTCTGTCGATATGGAACCCCTAGAGCCCTTATTAGTGATGGAGGGAGTCACTTTTGTCATCGATCTTTTGAGGCTTCACTTAGGAAGTATTCTGTGACTCATAAAGTAGCTACTCCTTATCATCCTCAGACTAGTGATCAAGTTGAGGTGTCAAATCATGAAATTAAATCTATCCTTGAGAAAACAGTTCGCCCTGATATAAAAGACTGGTCTTTGGGATTGCATGATGCTCTTTGGGCCTATCGTACTGCTTATAAAACTCCCATTGGGATGTCTCCTTACTGGCTTCTTTTTGGTAAGGCTTGTCACTCGCCAGTTGAGTTAGAACACCGTGCTTTTCGGGCTATTAAAGCTTTTAATTTTGATATGAAACAAGCAGGTTCTAACCGCAGGCTTCAATTGAATGAGTTGGATGAATTGCGTAATGAAGCCTATGAGAATGCTAAGATTTATAAAGCCAAAACCAAAGCTTTTCATGATAAAATGATTTCTCGTAAATCTTTTGAACCTAATCAAAAGGTTTGGCTTTTTAATTCTAAGCTTAAGCTGTTTCCTGGCAAATTGAGATCTAGATGGGATGGTCCTTTTGTTGTCCACCAAGTGTTTCCCTCTGGGGCAGTCCAAATTTTGGATCCCCAAGATGGTCGAGTTCTCATGGTTAATGGTCAACGTTTAAAACATGTTGTGACTCATGATCTTGACCCTGATTTGAATCCATTAACTTGGTTGACCCTGTTTACTATGACTAGTGGGTAAGGCATTGTCTGGCTGAAGACATTAAACTTAGCGCTTGTTGGGAGGCAACCCAATCTTTTTAGGTGGTTTGAAGTCTTTTATTTTTATTTTTTTTTTAATCAAGGTGTGCTTGTGTTATTGGATGTGATTCTTCACTTGGTTTTTGGCTTTTGAGGTTAGTAATGGTTGTGAAGGCGCTTTAGGAGTGTGATTGCTTAGCTTACATGGAAACAACTTTCCTCATGCTATCAGGTTGTGTTGCTCTTTTCTCCATTTCTCTCTATCTTGTTTTTTCCAACATTGAGGACAATGTACGGTTTAGGTGTGGGGAGAAGGCAAAATGAAAATTTTGAGAAAAATGAAAACTTGAAAATTGTGGGTGAATTTGATTTTGGGAAGTAATTGAGTGTTTTGATTATGCATGTTCTACTCTTATTATATGGATTTGATTCATGTGACCCAACTCGAGATTATTTCTAGCCTTGACTAGTTGAAGGCCAAAATTTTTACTGTGCTAATGTCACTATGTAGTTAATTTTGAGTATGAGATGTAACCCCATTTACAATGTCGTTATGAGTATTCGATAAGTATTGCATTCCCCATTGACTTTTCAATAAAAAAAAAAGAAGAAAATCAAATAAATGAAATTAATTGAGTTCTGATTTCGGTACCAATGTTCAGGTCCTACCTATATCTATATCTTTAATTGTCTGAATATGTACTAAGTGCTTATCTGAGTGTTATCTTTATTCATATCTTTATCCACTCAAGAAAGCACATGAAATCAAGTAACTTCTGAAAATGAAAAGCTCAAAGTTTCAAAAAAGAGAGAAAAAATAAAAAAAATTGATTTGGCATTGGGGACGCGATTTTAAAAATTTCTCTTGTGATTTTTGTTATGTGGGGTAAAACTTCGTGCTTACGATTTGCTACATGGTTTCCTTATGTACTTAATTTGCTTGAATCTTGGCCTATTGACTTGCTTGAAATTGGAAATCTTTGATAATGAGTTGTGGACTAGTAGTGAATTGATATACGTGATTTGGAGTGGGCATTCATAGTTGGGTCACTTGATTTTCTTTCCTAATCCTATTCTTATCCTTCTTGATGGTTTGAACGAATGCATGCATTGTTGTTATTCTTTGCTCGAGGACTAGCAAAGGTTTGGTGTGAGGGAGTTGATAATTCATATTTTATATGTAATTTTCTCCTTTATTTTACCTACTTTTAAGTCTTTGAAATATATTTTCATGAGTAAATAGTGCATATTTTATATGATTTTTAGGTGAAAAATAAAATAAAAGAATTTGGGAGGAGTTGTTCAATTTTACTTGGATTTTTCACAAGTGCAATGCCTAGAGTCTAAGTCCAAAAGCCCAAAAGAAGGAAGGAAGAAGAGCAAGGTAGTCCGTGTTGGGCCTGTGAGGCGCGGCCCACTGTCAAACTCCAGTCTAGCTCCTCTTCTCTTTTCCTTTCAAGCCACGCTTGGGCCTGTGAGGCGCGGCCCATCAAGCAACTAAACTAGTCCACCACATTCCCTCATATCTCTTCCCTCACTTCTCTTTCCCGCCGAGGCCTAGCCTGCTACGTGGACAGGCCCAGACACCAGCATTCCTCCAGCCCGCCTCATCTCTCCATAGACAGCCTCCATTTGGGCCTGTTCTGACGGCCCAGTGGCTCTGGCTTGCCTCCTCCTTCATTTTCTCCTTCTCTCCTCTCTTTCCGTGTGGGCCTATGCTGCAGCCCAATCGTGCCTCGCAGCAACTCCAAGCCAACATCAACTCATCTACTCTTCATCTCTATTCTCCACATGATCAATTGTTTAAGCAAATTAATATTATACTTATGACTAGTCATAACCATGCATGTAACATCCCAAATTAATTGGAATTAATTTCTATTAATTTTGGGGGTATCCTAATGGGTGGATTTTCCACTATAAAAGGGGCCAAGTTGAGGGAAAAAGACACACACATTCATCCACTCTCTTGCTCAAGCATCTTCTTATTCTTCCATTTTTCATTTTTCTCGAGAGAATCTTTGTAAGACAAGATCATTTGGGTTGAGGGGTTAAGAAGAAAATAAGCTTCGCTAGCTATTTTTCTCTTCTCTTCTCATCTCATTTGTAAGTCAAATTTGAGAATTTACACTAAGTTTCATAATTTTGTATAATTGAGTATAAGGTTTGGACATAGGAAGTGAAATATACCAATTCCAATTGTGTTTTCGCTAACTATGGCCAGCTAAACTACTCATTCTAGGATTAGGATGGATCCTTGGTAATAATGTTATTTTGCTAATTTCTTATGGGGTTATTTTTGTCTCTTTTGTATAATCTTGAGTTTACATTTGATCATCATCTACTCATGCACTTTAATACTAATGTTTAATCATGTTGATTACACTAGTTTAATTTGCTATCTCAAATGAATATTAGACCTTGTAGGCTAATATGATGATTATGTAATTGGACTTAAAATTGTAATTGTTTAAATTGAATAATTTATGCTAGAAATTAGATGAGTTATGTCTAAAAAGAATAATTCATGCTAAACCACTAGATAAATTATATCACTTTATAATTACAATCATCTTTTTAATTTATAACCTAATGCTTATAGCTTAGGTTGAACAAGAGATAAATTGAATCCCCATTTGAATTAGTAATTAATATTGGCATCAAAGGCGAAATTCGAAGTCTTAGATTTTTCTCCTATTTGAATTCTCTCTACTTTGCTACTCATTTACTCTTCTTTTGTTCCTTAAATTATATTGATAATCGAACTCATAAAATTATGATTATTGTTTATAATCGGAAAGGTTAAGTTTAAGAATCACTATTGTTTCCTGTGGGATCGACACCCTAATACTCACTAGTCTACAATTAACCTTTTGTACTTGCAAGTAAAAAGGGTTTTAAAACTAGAACATAAAATCCACATCAAGTATCAACTATATTACGATCCATAGGAAGCAAACCCTCATAAAAATATTGAATCAACAACTGTTCAGTTATTTGATGTTGGGGACAACTAGCACACAGTTTATTAAATCTTTCCTAGTACTTACAAAAAGTTTCCCCATTCATTTGTTTGATTCCACATATATCCTTCCTAATAGATCCAATTCGGGATGCTAGAAAAAATTTCTCTAAAAATGATTTATGCAATGCAGTCCATGTAGAAAAAGATTTAGCAAGCATGTAATACAATCAATCTTTAGCATTACCAAGCAAAGAAAAAGGAAAGGCTCTCAACCTAATTTGGTCTTCAGGAATCCCCTCAGGCGCCATGGCAGAGCATGTAATAAGGAATTCACTAATATGACGGTATGGGTCCTCTCCACCTAATCCATAAAACTTGGGTAACAGATTGATAAATCCAAAGTTCAGTTTTAGAGGTTTATCTAATGCAGCATAAGTAATGGATATGGGTTGGGTTTCTAAGTTAGAGATAGCAAGTTCTCGAAGAGTAGATATTCTTACCTCTCTAGTCTTAAGACCTACTGAGTTAGGATAACCTTCTTTGTTTTTATCTACTAACGCTTGCTCCTTGTCCTCTCCAATTTTCCTACCACTCCTTAATCTCATACATTACGGGCAATTTGCAAAAATTAAAATAAAACAATAAAAGTAGTAAAATTAAATAGAAGTAACTACAATTTTATTTTCTTTCCCCGGCAACGGTGCCAAAATTTGTAAGCTTGTCGCGGAGTTACAAATTTAATCTCATAACATAGGAAAGTAGGGATCGATCCCACAAGGAAAGATTATGTCAAAAGGGCTAGTTTAATTCTGAAAGTAAAACAGTAAATAGCTATCCTAAATAATGTAGAAAACTAAAAACAGAATAATAACACAATAATCAACTAAAAAATAAAACAAAAAATAACAAATAGAAAATTAATATTAAAAAAATCACAAACAGTAACCTAAACTAATATTCTTCAAGGTTATAAGCTTATAACTCTAGAATTATATCCAATTAATTTCAGAAAAATTAAAATAGAAAATTACTGCAGATTAATAAAATAGAAAATTAAATATGAAATTAGAAAATAAATAAAATGCACTAATATAATTACCAAATTAATTAGAAAAATTACCCTGATTTAACGATATAATTTTCTAGACTCAATAACACCTAAAGAAAATTAAATAAAAGAAAATTAAATAAATATTAAATACGCAATTCTCAGATTTATTGAAATAAAAACCTGCACATATCCAATTCATGAAATAATTCTAAAAAATTATCAAATAATTTCCAAAAATTTCAAAATTAAATGGAGGCAGATTCGGACACTATATAAACCCTAGAATGGATTAAAACTTGAAGAAAAACAAAAGAAACTATTTTTAGTCTAATTTCTAACAAACCGGTAATTAAACGGTAAAACATAATATAAATTAAATCTGAAAATTATAATCACTCTAAAAACCAAAATCTAACTAATCTAAAATTACCAAGACACTCTAAAAGACTATTCTTTTGGGAGGGGTAAACGGTATTTATATCAAAGCTAATAATTGAAGAATAAAAATTAACAAACTAAACAAATTAACTAAAAGCAACAAATAATTATCAAAAGATATCAAATTTATGGAAAATGCTTAGCATAATCTATATCCACCATGCCAATTAATATTTATCATCAACACATAAGTTGATTTCATCCAGGACTTAAATTATAGAAGACACCCACCAGCGAATTTTTCTCGTTTTTCCTTATATTATAGTTTAATTAGGTCCAACCTAATATAAACCCTACTAACTTTGATAACCCTTACACCAGTGCAACAATTTAATCAAATTAGAGCATTACGTATTAGAAAAACATCATCTAATACTTTGTAACCAATTCACCAGCAAATTGATTTAATAAAGATCTATAACGATTACCTAATTAAAAGAGATAGGTTTGAGCCATCCATGATTAATTAGGGCGATACTAGTGCTTAAAAGACGATAATTTTTACGTATTAAAGCTCTTTAAACTATCATATGAATTCGTATTAAACTAACTAGCATGCATTCTAATTAATATAATACGAATATCATGAACGATAAATACTAATCGCCATAGAATCATGAATATAAATCAACTAGGCAATAAAGTATCAAACTTGCTTCAAAATAATCAACTTAGCATGGTTTCAAA
The DNA here is from genome assembly GCA_029747015.1 of Carnegiea gigantea. NCBI lineage: Eukaryota > Viridiplantae > Streptophyta > Magnoliopsida > Caryophyllales > Cactaceae > Carnegiea > Carnegiea gigantea. The sequence goes on from JAKOGI010004585.1 coordinate 23,019, forward strand.
TAGACTATACTAAGCACAAAGAAATTACTCACCCATATTAAAAATAAAATCACAAATTTCATCCAAATAATTTATGTTTAACAATAATCTAAACAACCAAAAAAAATATAAAAATAAAGCAACCCTACTAATTTGATGTGCCATGAAGATAATGATGGGTTAGCCGTGGGTTGGTGTCATGATATGATGATGTAAGATGATTGATGAAGATGGTGTTGAGCATGAAGAAGGGCAAGCGAATGATGGGGAGCTGATGATGACGATGAGATGATGATGATGATGGGTTCGTGAGGAGGTGGATGCATGAGATGGTGAGGATGATAGAGGGGTTAGGCTTGGATTAATTAAGAAGATGATGGGGGGGGAAGAGGAAGAAGGTGATGGATGGATGGATGAAGGAGGGTTCGGCCGTGGCTTGCTTTTATTATGGTGAGGGTCGTGGTGATTAGGGTTAGCGAATAGGGTTTTCTCCTTCCTTTCTTCCTTCTCCTTCAAGACATTTAGCTCTTCTCCAACTTTTGAAACCCTAGCCCAATTAAATAATAATGAAAATTATATTTTTCATAAATTATTATTTTTGGACCGTCTTTATAGCAAAGCATGTAAAACCCGAACTTCGACGTCTTCTCTTCCCTTTTTTTTTAATTAATGCCTAACCTGAAAGACATACAAAATAAAGCAAATTAGATACAACAATATATAATATAATCAAAATAATCATTAAAATCATGCATGATTTTTGGCTTAACATCTATATATATATATATATATATATATATAT
>JAKOGI010004586.1:0-5000 GCA_029747015.1 Carnegiea gigantea
GACAAGCATATGACTACTGGCAGGATCAACCAGGTAGCACCCTCGATGACGCCGGCGCGCATGAGCCGCCCCGGGCTAGCGGGGGGTCAACACGCGCACCACCGTCGTTCGTTTCCAGCGAAGAACGCTTGATGGGGCATCTTGCATCCACGGCGTGGAAGCAATGCCCGCACAGTGTTCTGCATCCCGAAGCACAGCCAGAGGCCATAGCCCCAGCCGCGTGCGCACGGCGACGCGACGCGGGTGGACGACGGCCCCAGCCCGAAGGGTCCACCCGACACCCCAAGGGGGCATCGAGCGAAAGATCATCTCGTTAGGGTCCAAGCTGCCTTCACGAGGCATGCACCGCAGGAAACCGTCATCTGTCCAGGGCTTGCCCGCCCCTGGATCATCCCCTGAAGAGGATCGTGCGTGGACGGTTCACCGCTCGAGCAGGGAGCCCACCAACACAAACGAACCGAACGCAACTCACGCGCCCCCACGTGTCCCCGCCGAGATGCACCCCGCACGACCGCTCGACTATGGCACATAGACGAACGGAAATAGCAAGGCGAAGCCCGACGAGCACCGCTGGACGCGAAGGGTAACCGTAGCAAACCGACATATTCGCACCGAGGGACTTGAGGAAGGAGGGGGCGGCAAATGGGGGGATGGGTTGTCAGGGTGCTCTGGAGTGGAGGGCTGTCAGGCTGCTTTCAAGTGGGTGTGAACACGGGGTTTTCTGGCGGATCTCGAAGGAAATCGGGTTGGATTTTGAGGAGGAAAGGTCACCCCCTCGGCACGACCACCGGCAAAATCCCGACGCAAAGGGCATTCCCCGCCCCGCGAAGGCCTCATGTCGCGCCCTCGGAAGTGCTCCTCGGGAAGGGCCTCCCACTCCGTTCGTGTACTTCGGCCTCACGGGCGCGAGGGGCTTACAAGCTCAAGCTTCTAGGCCCTCACTCACCGATCATCGGCTTCCACTACCGGAGCGATCAACCCCGCCGTCGTCACACGGATCGGCTCCTCGAGACAAGCCTTCGACCCGTTCGTGTACTTCGGCCTCACGGGCGCGAGGGGCTTACAAGCTCAAGCGTCTAGGCCCTCACTCACCGATCGTCGGCTTCCACTACCGGGGCTTCCGTCCCATCCCGCATCGCCTCACCTGTCACCTCGCTTGCGACAGTCAGCCCGCACGTGGTAGGCAACACGCCTCCGCGTAAATCCCACAGCCAGCGCGTCCGCCTCGGGACGAGGGGAGGGTTTTCAGGGTGCTTTCAAGTGGAGTGGGGCGAGAGGGGGAAGTAAGCTGGGGGGGACAAGGGGTTTTCGGGAGGGGAAGGAAGGTGGTGTGAACAAGGGGTTTTCGTGGGGATCTCGAAGGAAATCGGGTTGGATTTTGAGGAGGGGAGGTGACCCCCCACCCCGCGGCACAACGGCATTCCCACCGGCATAATCCCGATGCAAAGGGCTACCCCCGCCCCGCGCCGGGGCCTCATGTTCGCGCCCTAGGAAGTGGCTCACTCGGGAAGGGCCTCTCCCCACTCCGTTCGTGATACTTCGGCCTCAACGGGCGCGAGGGGCTTACAAGCTCAAGCGTCTGGCCCTCACTCACCGATTCCCCGGTTTTCCACCACCGGAGACGTCAACCCCAAGCCGTCGTCGCACGGATCGGCTCCTCAAGACAAGCCTTCCACCAACCCCGTTCGGTTCGTGGGCGTGCCTCACGGCGAGCGAGGGGCTTACAAGCTCAGCGTCTAGCCCCTCACATCACCCGATCCAGGCTTCTCACAACCGGGGCGTCCAGCCCACCCCGCGTCGCCTCTCCTGTCACCGCGCTTGCGACAGTCAGCCCGCACGTGGAAGGCAACACGCCTCCGCGCAAATCCCCCAGCCAGTGCGCCCGCCGTCCGCCCCGGGACGGGGGGAGGTGGGTCGTCAAGCAACAGAAAGGCAATGTCAAGGAGCAGGGGGCCATGTCAAGAAACAAGGGACGAGGGGCGCAACGGCATCCCCACCGGCAAAATCCCGATGCGAAGGGCACTTCCCGCCCCGCGCAGGCCTCAGGTCGCGCCCTTGGAAGTGCTCCTCGGGAAGGGCCTCCCACTCCGTTCGTGTACTTCGGCCTCACGGCCGCGAGGGGCTTACAAGCTCAAGCGTCTAGGCCCTCACTCACCGATCGTCGGCTTCCACCACCGGAGCGATCAACCCCGCCGTCGTCGCACGGATCGGCTCAAGACAAGCCTTCCACCCCGTTCGTGGCAGTGCCTCCCGGGCGCGAGGGGCTTACAAGCTCAAGCGTCTAGGCCCTCTCTCACCGATCACAGGCTTCTCACACCCGGGGCGTCCAGCCCATCCCGCGTCGCCTCTCCTGTCACCGCGCTTGCGACGATCAGCCCGCACGTGGAAGGCAACACGCCCCCGCTTAAATCCCACAAGCCAGTGCGTCCGCCGTCCGCACCCAGGACGGGGCATGTCGAGCAACAGAAATGATGTCAGGGAGCAAGGGGGCCGGGTCAAGAAAGAAGGGACGGTGGGCCGCGGGAATTCACCGACAATCACCCCTGCCCACGTGGGGGGTGATCACCGTTCTCGGGTGAGGGGGGGCAAGGCCCCCACCCGTGATGGCATCCTAGAAGCCTAGGGAATGCCACCGAAGACGGGCGTCAGGAGCACCACCGGTTCCTCGGAAGGTAGGAACTAGCATAGCAACGATTCCCGCACTCCATCGATCGATATCCAACAATTTTCATGCTAGTCACGCTTCCCGAGGCAAAACCCGACCCCCGGGGTGGTCCCTCATCCGCCCGCCAAGGTTCGGTGCAAGGAAGCCATTGCAACAAGGCCTTTGACATCATGCCATGCCATGCCATGCATGGGCGATGGCTGCCGCTGACCCTGCTGCTGCCCCAGCTGCTTGCCAAGCACCTCCCCTATAAAGAGCTCTTATAACTCTACTAGCTCTGCCCCCAGTAGACATCAACTGTGACGAAAAATCATACTGGGGTTTTTTGAAGATTTAGAATGTTTCAGCAGCAACCAATGGTACCATTGGAAAGATCATGATGTGAATTTACTAAAAAATATTTTTTCGGAATTTTTCGGACACCCGAGCTATTTTTTATGATTTTTTAAAGTCGAAAACGAAAAAAATTCCTAAAAATCGGAGAAAAATCAGAAAAATGCGGGACAAAGCTTGTAAATCCTCTAAAAATCGTGGGGAAGGGGTGGACAAAATTTGGGGAAAAACGCAGGACAAAAATACGGGGATTTTTTCTCGGGACGGCTTTCGGGCGTTCGCGGGGCTGCGGCCAGCGTTCAGGGCCCTGCGGCCAGCGTCCAGGGGCTGCGCCCAGCGTCCAGGGGCTGCGCCCAGCGTCCAGGGGCTGCGCCCAGCGTCCAGGACAAGCGGCCAGCGTTCACAGGCTGCGGCCAGCGTTCAGGAGCTGCGGCCAGCGTTCACAGGTCTGCGGCCAGCGTCCAGGACAAGCGGCCAGCGTTCACAGGGCTGCGGCCAGCGTTCACAGCCTGCGGCCAGCGTCCAGGACCAGCGGCCAGCGTTCACAGCCTGCGGCCAGCGTTCACAGGCTGCGGCCAGCGTTCAGGACAAGCGGCCAGCGTTCACAGGCTGCGGCCAGCGTTCCGGACAAGCGGCCAGCGTTCACAGGCTGCGGCCAGCGTTCAGGACAAGCGGCCAGCGTTCACTGGGCTGCGGCCAGCGTTCACAGCCTGCGGCCAGCATCCAGCACCCCCCGGCTGCCAGCGACAGCATGCCCGGACGCTGCCCGACATGCCGGGATGCTGCCGTGGGCGTCCGGCAGCGTGCGTGAACGCTCTCGGGGGCATGCCCCGGGGCCCGCCCTCGGCCCTGGGCATGCCCCCCGGGGCCCCCCGTGGGCCGTCCTACGGGAACCCTGGGGCATTGCCTCGGCCATAGCATCCGGGCCGTTGTGGGGGCCTTCCTCGGGACTCAGGGGCATGCCTTGGTCATGCACCGGGGCCGTTTCGGGGCGATGTGCGGGACGCGGGGCCATGCACCGGGGCCGTTCTGAGGGCGTTCCCCGGGACTCGGGCCCATGCCTTGGCCGCGCCCCGGGGCCGTTCCGGGGCGACGTGCGGGACTCGGGGCCATGCCTTGGGCATGCACCGGTGCGTTCCTCGGGACTCGGGGGCACGCCCCGGGGCGAGGTGCGGGACCCGGGGGCATGCCGTGGCCATGCACCGGGGCCGTTCCGGGGGCCTTCCGCGGGACCCGGGGGGCGCGCCTTGGGCATGGACCGGGGCCGATCCTCGGGACGCGGGGGCACGCCTTGGGCATGCACCGGGGCCGTTTGGGGGCGTTCCTCGGGACCCGGGGCACGGCCCGGGGCGATGTGCGGGACTCGGGGGCATGCCTTGGCCTTGCCACGGGGCGATGGGCGGGACTCGGGGGGCATGCCTTGGCCTTGCTTCGGGGCGTTCTAGAGGCGATGCACGGGGGCATGCCCCGGGGCCGATGTGCGGGACGCGGGGGCAGGCCTCGTCCGTGCACGGGGCCGCTCCCCGGGACTCGTGGGCATGCCTTGGCATCGACGTTCGGGACTTGGGGCACCAATATGGGGGCACGCGGCACGCCACGGGGCCTAGCTCTCGACCCTTCCTTCGCCCAGTCCGCCCAAGGTCCGCTCAGGTCCGTCAAGTCCGCCCCCGCGCCCCTGCGTCCCTGCGCCCTGCGCCCTGTCAAAGATTATAATGCGCGCGGGGGGTCACGGGGCCGGGGGCGGGGTGTCACTCACCATCGTTCATCCTGCTCGGGTCGCGGACGGGGCGGGGCACTAGCTCAATCACCTTCCCCCTAAAGAGCACAACGAGCTTTCGAGGCCGTGCCCGGAGTGGACATCAACCGTGCCGATTTTTCATACTCCGCCCGGGCCATCCCCCTAGAGAGCTTCAGGAGGTTTGGTGGCCGTGCCCGGAGTGGACATCAACCGTGCCTATTTTTCATACTCCGCCCGGACCATCCCCCTAGAGAGCTTCAGCAG
>JAKOGI010004586.1:15000-23792 GCA_029747015.1 Carnegiea gigantea
GTGGTGTGAACAAGGGGTTTTCTGGGGGATCTCGAAGGAAATCGGGTTGGATTTTGAGGAGGGGAGGTGACCCCCCACCCCGCGGCACAACGGCATTCCCACCGGCATAATCCCGATGCAAATGGCACTCCCCGCCCCGCGCAGGCCTCATGTCGCGCCCTAGGAAGTGCTCCTCGGGAAGGGCCTCCCACTCCGTTCGTGTACTTCGGCCTCACGGGCGCGAGGGGCTTCCAAGCTCAAGCGTCTAGGCCCTCACTCACCGATCGTCGGCTTCCACCACCGGAGCGATCAACCCCGCCGTCGTCGCACGGATCTGCTCAAGACAAGCCTTCCACCCCGTTCGTGGCAGTGCCTCACGGGCGCGAGGGGCTTACAAGCTCAAGCGGCTAGGCCCTCACTCACCGATCACAGGCTTCTCACAACCGGGGCGTCCAGCCCATCCCGCGTCGCCTCTCCTGTCACCGCGCTTGCGCCGGTCAGCCCGCACGTGGAAGGCAACACGCCTCCGCGCAAATCCCACAGCCAGTGCGTCCGCCGTCCGCCCAGGGACGGGGGGAGGTGGGTCGTCAAGCAACAGAAAGGCAATGTCAAGGAGCAAGGGGCCATGTCAAGAAACAAGGGACGAGGGGCGCAACGGCATCCCCACCGGCAAATCCCGATGCGAAGGGCACTCCCCGCCCCGCGCAGGCCTCAGGTCGCGCCCTTGGAAGTGCTCCTCGGGAAGAGCCTCCCACTCCGTTCGTGTACTTCGGCCTCACGGGCGCGAGGGGCTTACAAGCTCAAGCGTCTAGGCCTCACTCACCGATCGTCGGCTTCCACCACCGGAGCGATCAACCCCGCCGTCGTCGCACGGATCGGCTCCTCAAGACAAGCCTTCCACCCCGTTCGTGGCAGTGCCTCACGGGCGCGAGGAGCTTACAAGCTCAAGCGTCTAGGCCCTCACTCACCGATCACAGGCTTCTCACACCCGGGGCGTCCAGCCCATCCCGCGTCGCCTCTCCTGTCACCGCGCTTGCGACGGTCAGCCCGCACGTGGAAGGCAACACGCCCCCGCTTAATCCCCACAAGCCAGTGCGTCCGCCGTCCGCCCCCAGGACGGGGCATGTCGAGCAACAGAAATGATGTCAGGGAGCAAGGGGGGCGGGTCAAGAAAGAAGGGACGGTGGGCCGCGGGAATTCACCGACAATCACCCCTGCCCACGTGGGGGTGATCACCGTTCTCGGGTGAGGGGGGGCAAGGCCCCCACCCGTGGTGGCATCCTAGAAGCCTAGGGAATGCCACCGAAGACGGGCGTCAGGAGCACCACCGGTGCCTCGGAAGGTAGGAACTAGCATAGCAACGATTCCCGCACTCCATCGATCGATATCCAACAATTTTCATGCTAGTCACGCTTCCCGAGTCAAAACCCGACCCCCGGGGTGGTCCCTCATCCGCCCGCCAAGGTTCGGTGCAAGGAAGCCATGGCAACAGGGCCTTTGACATCATGCCATGCCATGCCATGCATGGGCGATGGCTGCCGCTGACCCTGCTGCTGCCCCAGCTGCTTGCCAAGCACCTCCCCTATAAAGATCTCTTATAACTCTACTGGCTCTGCCCCCAGTAGACATCAACTGTGACGAAAAATCATACTGGGGTTTTTTGAAGATTTAGAATGTTTCAGCAGCAACCAATGGTACCATTGGAAAGATCATGATGTGAAATTACTAAAAATATTTTTTCGGAATTTTTCGGACACCCGAGCTATTTTTTATGATTTTTTAAAGTCGAAAACGAAAAAAAATCCTAAAAATCGGAGAAAAATCAGAAAAATGCGGGACAAAGCTTGTAAATCCTCTAAAAATCGTGGGGAAGGGGTGGACAAAATTGGGGGAAAAACGCACGACAAAAATACGGGGATTTTTTCTCGGGACGGCTTTCGGGCGTTCGCGGGGCTGCGGCCAGCGTTCAGGGCCCTGCGGCCAGCGTCCAGGGGCTGCGCCCAGCGTCCAGGGGCTGCGCCCAGCGTCCAGGACAAGCGGCCAGCGTTCAGGAGCTGCGGCCAGCGTTCAGGAGCTGCGGCCAGCGTTCACAGGGCTGCGGCCAGCGTCCAGGACAAGCGGCCAGCGTTCACAGGGCTGCGGCCAGCGTTCACAGCCTGCGGCCAGCGTCCAGAACAAGCGGCCAGCGTTCACAGGGCGGCGGCCAGCGTTCACAGCCTGCGGCCAGCGTTCACAGCCTGCGGCCAGCGTTCAGGACAAGCGGCCAGCGTTCAGGACAAGCGGCCAGCGTTCACAGCCTGCGGCCAGCGTTCACAGGCTGCGGCCAGCGTTCAGGACAAGCGGCCAGCGTTCACCGGCTGCGGCCAGCGTTCAGGACAAGCGGCCAGCGTTCACAGGGCTGCGGCCAGCGTTCACAGCCTGCGGCCAGCATCCAGCACCCCCCGGCAGCCCCCGGCACCCAGCGACAGCATGCCCGGACGCTGCCCGGCATGCCCGGACGCTGCCCGGCATGCATGGATGCTGCCGTGGGCGTCCGGCAGCGTGCGTGGACGCTCTCGGGGGCATGCCCCGGGGCCGACCCTCGGGAACCGGGGGCATGCCCCGGGTCCCCCCGGGGCCGGTCCTCGGGACCCGGGGGCATGCCTCGGCCATGCACCGGGGCCGTTGTGGGGGCCTTCCTCGGGACTCAGGGGCATGCCTTGGGCATGCACCGGGGCCGTTTCGGGGCGATGTGCGGGACGCTGGGCCATGCACCGGGGCCGTTCTGAGGGCGTTCCCCGGGACTCGGGGCCATGCCTTGGCCGCGCCCCGGGGCCCTTCCGGGGCGACGTGCGGGACTCGGGGCCATGCCTTGGGCATGCACCGGGGCGTTCCTCGGGACTCGGGGGCACGCCCCGGGGCGAGGTGCGGGACTCGGGGGCAGGCCGTGGCCATGCACCGGGGCCGGGGCCTTCCTCGGGACCCGGGGGGCACGCCTTGGGCATGGACCGTGGCCGATCCTCGGGACGCGGGGGCACGCCTTGGGCATGCACCGGGGCCGTTTGGGGGCGTTCCTCGGGACCCGGGGGCACGGCCCGGGGCGATGTGCGGGACTCGGGGGCATGCCTTGGCCTTGCCACGGGGCGATGGGCGGGACTCGGGGGGCATGCCTTGTGTCACGGGTCGATAATTCACTCAAACTTAGACCCGTGCGGCCTAGCAAACTTTGCTTGTGATTCTTGCCTTGTTTGCTAGTAAGCCTTAAGGAAGCTTGACTTAGCCTTTGAGGAGTTAAGTAAGCACACTTCACACTCTAAGAAAGCTTTAGAGAGAGAAAGTAGAGAGAGAAGGAGTTTGGGAGAATACTTTGTATTGCACTTGAATGCTTGCTTACAAATGAGCCCCCTTGGGGGTATTTATACACTACCCCCTCCTCAATGGACGGTGGAGATCTAATTGATCCTACGGTTGATATTGTACATCCAGAATGTTCTATACAAATATCTAAGGTTCTACACAAGTGTGGAGTTGTGTGGAACCTTCTGGAACCTTGGAGGACCCTCTAGAACATACTCTAAGGAAATCCAGGGCATTCTAGAGTATTCTAGAGCAGTCCGTGACATCCTCCCCCACTTAATCCGGCGACGTCCTCGTTGCCTTTTTGTCCTCGTACGCGCGAATTTGCTCCTTGAATTGCCATAAGTGTTGGACGGGTTCCCAGCTGGCCTCGCTCTCGGGTAGTCCTTTCCATTTGACAAGGAGTTCATGAGTTGGTGGTTGGTTGGAATGTCGCACCACTCGATCGGCTAGGACCTCTTCTACTTCCTTGTCATGTTGCACCTTGATGCCCAAAGGTGCCCGATGTGAGATACCTCGACTTGGATCCATATTGTCTCCATGATAAGGCTTGAGTAAGCTTACATGAAAGACGGGGTGGTACTTGATCTTGGGAGGCAACTCCACCTTGTAAGCTTGCGCCCCCACCTTCTTGAGGATGGGGAAAGGTCCCTCATATCGGCGAATGAGACCTCGATGTCGGCCGCTTAACCTCGCATGATTGTACATCTTGACAAGTACGAGGTCTCCGACTTGGAACTCCCTCGAGCGCCTCTTTTTATCCGCCCACTTCTTCATTTTCTTGGAGGCTTTCTCCAAGTAAGCTCGAGCCACCCCCACTTGGTCATTCCAGTCCTTGGCGAACTTGTAGGCGGGTGGACTCGGTCCCCGGTACCCCGTGGCAAGAGAACTCGGGGTCAACGGTTGTTGCCCCGTAACAATTTCAAACGGACTCTGGCCCCACTCGCTCCTTTGTAGGTTATATGAGAATTGGGCCACATCAAGCAACTTAGCCCAATCCTTTTGGTTGGCACTCACATAGTGCCTTAAGTAAAGCTCCAAGAGAGCATTGGCCCTCTCGGTCTGTCCATCCCTTTGGGGATGGAAGCTAGTAGAAAAGTTAAGCTCGGATCCCATGAGCTTGAATAACTCGGTCCAAAATCGCCCTGTGAACCGAGTGTCCCGATCACTCACAATTGATCGAGGCAGGCCCCAATACTTGACCACATGTTTGAAGAATAAATAGGCGGCTTGCTCAGCGGAACATTCCTTGGGTGCGGGAATGAAAGTGGCATACTTAGAGTATCGGTCCACCACCACAAGCACCCAATTATATCCATCACTCGTGGGTAACCCCACGATGAAGTCCATAGAGACGCTTTCCCACGGTCTTTCGGGAATGGGAAGAGGCTCCAATAGTCCCGCAGGTGCACCTTGTTCCACTTTGTCTTGTTGACACACAAGACAAGTCTTCACATAGGCCTCCACATCATCCTTCAAGTGAGGCCAATAGTAGGAATCTCCTACAAGGGCAAGAGTGCGGTGTATGCCTGGATGGCCCGCCCACTTGCTATCATGACACTCCTTCATGACTTCCCGCCGAAGGTTGTCATATGAAGGAACATAGATGCGCTTGCCCTTAGTGCGGACCAAGCCATCTTCCTGCCAAAATCTCCGTGTCTTGCCCTCCTTGACAAGTTGGATGATGGTCTGGGCGAGAGAATCATGTTGGAGTCCCTCCTTAATGCGGTCCCGTAGGTTGCCCTGAGGACGACTGATGTTGGCAAGTTCACCCTTGCGGCTCAAGGCATCGGCCACTAGATTGGCACGTCCTGGCTTATACTCCATAACATAGTCAAACTCAGCCAGGAAATCTTGCCACCGGGCTTGCTTGGGAGTCAGCTTCTTTTGAGTTTGGAAGTAACTTGTGGCTACATTGTCGGTCTTGATTGTGAACTTACTCCCGAGCAAGTAATGCCTCCAGGTGCGGAGACAATGTATAACCGCGGTCATCTCCTTTTCTTGGACCGTGTACCGCCTCTCGGTGTCATTTAGCTTCCGGCTTTCAAAGGCAATAGGATGACCATCTTGCATCAAGACACCGCCAATGGCAAAATCGGAAGCGTCCGTGTGTAGTTCAAAAGGCTTGTTGAGGTCGGGGAGAGAGAGGACAGGCTCCTCCGTGATGGCCTTCTTCAAGGCATTAAAGGCATGTTGGCATTCTTGGTTCCACGTCCATCCTCTTCCCTTCTTTAACAAGTCGGTGAGAGGGGCGGCTATCGCGGAATAACCCTTGATGAACCGTCGGTAATAGTTCACCAAGCCAAGGAAAGATCTTAACTCAGTGACTTTCGTTGGGGGCTCCCATTCTAGGATAGCCTTGACTTTTGCCGGGTCCATGCGTAACTTGCCTCTACCAATGATGTGCCCCAAGAAAGGCACCTCTTCTTGTGCGAATGAGCACTTTTCTTTCTTTACATAAAGTTGGTTGTCCCTCAAGGTTCGGAACACTTCCCGCAAGTGTCCCACATGCTCCTCCAAGGACTTGCTATAGATGACAATGTCATCAAGATACACAACGACGAAGCGATCAAGGAAAGGAGCAAGTACCTTGTTCATGAGGGGGCAAAATGTGGCCGGTGCATTTGTAAGGCCAAACGGCATGACAAGGAACTCGTATGAACCATAACGTGTCACACATGCCGTCTTTGGCTCATCCCCTTCGGCTATACGGACTTGATAGTACCCACTCCTCAAATCGAGTTTTGTAAAGTACCTTGCATCTCCGAGTTGATCAAACAAGTCATCGATGCGAGGGATAGGATACTTGTTCTTGATGGTGACCTTGTTGAGGGCCCGATAGTCGATGCATAGACGAAGAGAACCATCATGTTTCTTTTGGAATAATACCGGCGCACCATAAGGAGATTTGGAGGGACGAATGTAACCGGCATTAAGTAACTCCTTCAGCTGTCTCCTTAGCTCCTCGAGTTCCGGAGGTGCCATTCGGTAAGGAGGAAATGCGGGTGGCTTAGCCCCCACCTCTAACTCAATAGCATGATCGACTTCCCTTCTTGGAGGAAGCCTCTTGGGTAACTCGGCGGGCATGACGTCTTTGAACTCACCAAGTGCCTCTTGGATGACCTTGGGGGCTTGAACTTCCTTGGGTTCCTCTTTCATCTTAAGAGTAGCAAGGAAAGTTGGTTCCTTTTTCTTCAGTCCCTTAGAAAACTGAAGGGCAGAGAGCATGTTGCCTTCATCGATGCCCCTCTTCACGGGAACATTACAAGGTTGTCCCGTTTCCATGATATATAGGGTGTCGGTGTAAGGTACCAAGTGTGCCTTTACCGCGTCAAGAAAATCGATGCCCAAATAGAATTTCTTGTCATCTAAGGGGGCAACGGTGATATCGACCTTACCTTTCCACTGGCCGATTTGAATGGGGGGGCCGCGAGCAACTCCATGGATAGGGAGGCTCCTAGCATTGACTCCCTTTACATATCCTCCCTCTTTGATGTAGGAGAGGCCAACCTCATCGGCAAGCTCCTTGGCCATATAGACCGTGTCGGCACCCGTATCTAACAATGCTTGGAGAGGCTTACTGTTGATAAGTGTCTCCACGTACATGCGCCCACGAGACTGTTTCTCTACTTTTGCATGGATCGCATTGAGTAGCTTGAGGGAAGCAATCTTCTTCTCCTCTTGCTCCTCTTCTTTCTGGACAATGGCGGCAAGTTTACCCTTTTTGGGACATTCAAAGACCCGGTGTGGACCGTTGCATAGGAAACATGAATACTTCCGGGGTGCGTCGTTCTTCTTGCCTTTTCCTTTGTCGGTAGAGGGTTTGTCCCTCTTGGGGGACTTGTCTCGGTCTCCCCCACCTTTGCCGCTCCCACTATTCTTCTTGCCTTGTCCTTTTGACGAGTCTCTCTTGTACTCGTTTAGTGACTCGGCGGCGGCAATCGCGGAGGCGAGGTCTTGTACACCACGCCTTTCCAACTCGGTCTTGGCCCAACCACTTAGGCCATCTAGGAAGGCGAACAAGGCGTCTTCCTCTCCCATGTTTGGGATCTCCAAGAGAAGCTCTTGGAATTCCCTCACATACTCACGAAGGTGGCCCTCCTTGTGTTGGAGGCGCCTCAACTTGGCCCGGGCTTCCTTCACGGCATCCTTGGGGTAGAATTGCTCTTTGAGCTCCCTCTTGAATCCATCCCAAGTGGTGATGGGAGTGGACCCTCGGTTGACATCGTCGCACCTTCGACGCCACCAAACAAGAGCAATGTCTTTAAGAGAGAAGGAAGCCAGGTTTACCTTTTGTGCTTCATCGATGATGCCTACTGCTCCAAAGTAAGCTTCGAACTTCCAAAAGAAGTTATCTATCTCCCTCGCGTTCCTGGCCCCGTTGTAGGTTGGGGTTTGGAGCGCATTCACCTTTGGGGTGGTGGACACTTGACCTGATCCACCATTGCCTGCATTGGCCACCGCGGCCATGCATACTTTGAGTTGGGTTTCCAAGGCCTCAACCCTTGCCTTGTATGCCTCAATCTCGGATTTGCAAGCCATCATCTCGGCTTTGCAAGCTTGGAGTTCTCCATCCCGAAGAGCTCGGACCTCCTCATCGACATTGCTTGCTAAGGATTTCACCGCCTCTTGCACCTCTGCACGGAGCTCCTCCAAGTCCCCCGTGGACTCGAGCTCCTCGATGCGCTTCTCCATGTCATCCACCCTACCCGTGAGGTCCGACATGGAGTGGTTAATCTCCGCAAGCTTGTCATCTACAAGGATCGACAAGTCCTTGTTCTTATCCTTGCCCTTCTTTCCTCCTTGTTGAGGATTGCCAGCATCAGTGACACTTGAAGCCATGGATCTCCCAAACCGAAGCTCTGATACCAACTGTCACGGGTCGATAATTCACTCAAACTTAGACCCGTGCGGCCTAGCAAACTTTACTTGTGATTCTTGCCTTGTTTGCTAGTAAGCCTTAAGGAAGCTTGACTTAGCCTTTGAGGAGCTAAGTAAGCACACTTCACACTCTAAAAAAGCTTTAGAGAGAGAAAGTAGAGAGAGAAGGAGTTTGGGAGAATGCTTTGTATTGCACTTGAATGCTTGCTTACAAATGAGCCCCCTTGGGGGGATTTATACACTACCACCTCCTCAATGGACGGTGGAGATCTAATTGATCCTACGGTTGATATTGTACATCCAGAATATTCCATACAAATATCTAAGGTTCTACACAAGTGTGGAGTTGTGTGGAACCTTCTGGAACCTTGGAGGACCCTTTAGAGCATACTCTAAGGAAATCCAGGGCATTCTAGAGTATTCTAGAGCGGTCCGTGACACTTGGCCCTGCTTCGGGGGCGTTCTAGAGGCGATGCACGGGGGCATGCCCCGGGGCCGATGTGCGGGACGCGGGGGCAGGCCTCGGCCGTGCACGGGGCCGCTCCCCCGGACTCGGGGGCATGCCTTGGCATCGACGTTCGGGACTTGGGGCACCA
>JAKOGI010004587.1:0-23779 GCA_029747015.1 Carnegiea gigantea
GACTTTGTTCCCTCTGACTCAACTGAAATGGGACAAGCAATTGCCCCTACGAGGAACACCAATTCTCTTCCACATTCAAAGGAAATATCATCCATCCCCATTCCCACTGATTTTAGAGACAAGCGATTCAAAAATTGGAAAGGCTTGTAAAGAATTGGGCAAGAAGGAGCAGGGATTGAGGAAGAAAGAACGAGGGCTTTTGATTGAAGAGTGTTGTTGGAAGCCATTGTTGCTAGAGGAGAGAGATTAGGGTTTAAGGAGTTTGCAGGATGTTCGATTTTTGCTTGAGGGCAAGACAAACGATAGTACTAAGAGCAGGGCATAAAAAGAGAGAGAGAGAGAGAGAGAGCAGTCGAATCTTTGAGAAGATCTCTTGAATTGCAACGGGTAGGAGCAATAACATCTTGTGCCTTGGGAAGGAAAGCAAACACACTGAGCAACCAAGGGGCGTACCTGTTCTCTGTATTATGCCACCGAGCAACCAAGGGGCGTACCTGTTCTCTGTATTATGCCTGTTCTTTACCGTCTGATCTGATTCGACTGAATGGCATTAAGACGGCTCCAGTACATCCCCTTATGCTGTACTAAGTAGATAAGGAAAAAAATGCATGCAATACGGGCATATGCAATCACATCCGTTATTAATAAAATTTGCAAACAGGGGGAGAGAACAGGGTGTAAAGGTTGATCTTACCAAACCCAGTTCATGTTCTGGAAACAGCTATCTCAGGGTGTTCTCACCAACCCTAGTTCCAGTCTATTTCTCTCAAAAAGGTCTCTAGCTAGTGCTTTAGTGAATATATCAGCAATCTGACTTTCCGTTGAGCAAAAATTCATAGAGATTAAACCCTTTTCAACATTATCTCTCAAGAAATGATGTCGAATGTCAATATGCTTTGTTCTTTTATGTTGACATGGATTTTGGCAATGTTAATTGCACTTGTGTTATCACAAAAAATAGGAATGCATCCAATGTCAACACAAAAGTCCTTAAGCTGTTTCCTTATCCACAACAGTTGAGCACAACATGAAGCTGCTGCAACATATTCAGCTTCTGCCGTGGACATGGCAATTGAATGTTGCTTCTTGGTAGCCCAAGATACCAAACAAGGTCCAAGAAAGTGAGCCATACCTGAGGGACTCTTTCTATCAACTAGGAATCCAGCATAGTCAGCGTCAGCATATCCAACAAGATCAAAATTGCAACCTTTAGGATACCATAGAGCTAAATTGGGTGTATGTTTCAAATACCTTAGTATCCGTTTAACAGCCTTAAGATGAGTTTCTTTAGGAATAGACTGAAAACGGGCACATAAACCAACACTAAAAACAATATCAGGTCTACTAGCGGTTAGGTATAAGAGTGACCCAATCATACCCCGATAGAGTTTCTCCTCAATTGAGGGACTCCCATCATCTATAACCAACTTGGTTGAAGGAGAAATAGGAGTGTCTATGGGTTTGGCCGACTCCATCCCAAAACGCTTAAGTAATTCCTTGATATACTTTTGCTGATGGATCATGGTGCCGCTTAGAGTTTGCTTGATTTGTAAGCCTAAGAAAAAATTAAGCTCACCCATCATGCTCATCTCAAACTCACTCCTCATCATATTTGAAAATTCATTGCATAAATCATGATGAGTTGCACCAAATATGATGTCATCAACAAATATTTGGACAATCAAAAAAATGTTCCCCCTTAGATTTTAGAAACAAGGTATTGTCTACCTTGCCTCTTCTAAAATCATTTTCAAGTAAAAAACTTGACAACCGTTCATACCAAGCTCTTGGAGCTTGTTTTAAAACATAAAGTGCCTTGTCAAGTTTAAAAACATGATTTGGAAAATCACCATTTTCAAAACCAGAGGGTTGTTTGACATACACCTCTTCTTTAAGGTATCCGTTTAGGAATGCACTTTTAACATCCATTTGATATAGCTTGATTTCCATATGAGCTGCAAAGGCTATTAAAATTCGAATAGCCTCAATTGTAGCAACTGGTGCAAAGGTTTCTTCGTAATCGATCCCTTCTTCTTGATTGTGTCCTTGTACAACCAGCCGTGCCTTGTTCCTGGTGACTGTTCCTGACTCATCTAGTTTATTTCGGAACACCCACTTGGTTCCAATGATTGTTCTCTCTGCAGGTTTAGGTACAAGGTGCCATACCTTGTTTCTTTCAAATTGATGAAGCTCTTCTTGCATAGCCGTGATCCAATCTGAATCTGCAAGAGCTTCATTCACACTTTTTGGCTCAATGTTAGAAAGAAAAGCATAGAAAGCACAAAATTTTTTTAGTTTAGATCTAATTTGCACTCCAGTATTAATATCTGACAAGATTTGATCAAGAGGATGCGAACTATGGTGCTTCTATGGTCGTGGAGTAAGAGGATCCACAGACACATGCTCTGTTCTAACTGAAATGTGTGTAGGATCAGGCTCAAGAACACCTCCTGATCCTGTTTCTGCACCTGTTTGTAACCTTATTCCTGAAGAACATGGTTCCGAACAGGGTTCAGTGGTGTTTTCCCCTGTTTGGTGTTCACCTTGCCTGCTGTTCTGAGGAACACCTTTAGGAGTTGTTTTCTCCATGGTGTTCTTACCTCGTTTATCTTGGAGCAACACTTGTTTTCGAACAAGACCTAATTCAAGTTCATCTTCCTATGCATCATTCTCACTCAACACGTAGATTCATTAAAAAGCACATGCACACTTTCCTCAACACACAAGGTTCTTTTGTTAAAGACTTTGTATGCCTTGCTGTGAGAAGAATAGCCAAGGAATATTGCCTCGTCACTCCTAGGGGCAAACTTTCCTAAGGCATCCTTCCCATTATTATGCACAAAACACCTACAACCAAATGTCCTTAGGTGCGTAATATTGGGTTTTTTGCCTTTGAAAAGTTCATAAGGAGTTTTATTCAACATAGGTCTGATCATGCATCTATTTATAATGTAACATGAGGTGTTCAATGCTTCTGCCCAGAAATACCTAGGAAGGCCACTGGCAATAAGCATTGTTCTGGTCATGTCTTCCAGGGTGCGCTTTTTGCGCTCAACCACCCTATTTTGTTGGGGTGATCTTGGGGCTGAGAAGTTATGATCAACACCATGTTCATTACAATAGTTGATAAAACTTGCATTTTCAAACTCAATTCCATGATCAGATCTTAAGCTGATTAAGGAGTGTCCTACTCTCTTTTCAACCTTTTTGAGAAAGGCAATAAAATTCTCAAAGGTTTCATCCTTGGATGCCAAAAACAAGGTCCAAGTAAATCGAGAGTAATCATGCACTACCACAAGCACATACTTTTTCCCACCTCTACTAGTTATCCTCATGGGACCACACAAATCAATGTGTAGCAATTCTAGAGGTCGAGTAGTGCTTACACACCTTTTCGATTTAAAAGAAGATCTGACTTGTTTGCCTTTTGCACAAACTTCACATACCTTGTCATCATTAAATTTGATGGAAGGTAGTCCAATAACCAGGTCTTTTGAAACAAGTTTGTTTAACAAGGACAGGCTTGCATGACCTTGTCTCTTGTGCCATAGCATTATATCATCATTTAATGCATTTAAACAAGTCAGATTATTTTGGGGAAGAGTGGAAATACAGACTTTATAAACATTTTGACATCCCTTCCCCCTCAACACAACATCTCCTGTGTCGTCATTCACAACCAAGCAACGTGTTCGTAAGAACACCACTAGGTTGTTCTTGTCACACAGTTGGGACACACTTAGCAAATTGTGTTTTAAACCATCAACCAAGTGCACATTATCAATTGAGTAGGAGAGAGTTTTACCAATATTACCTATATTGACAATTGTCCCAGACTTGCCGTTTCCAAATGCTACACTCCCACCATTCAAAGCTGTAAGTGAGAGAAAATTTGATCTTTCTCCAGTCATGTGCGCGAACACCCACTATCAACATACCACAGCTGCCTGTTTTCAAGGTTGTTTTCTGATCTGTTTGACATGGTGTTTCTTACCCTGTTTGCTGGGTTGTTTATGGGATTGTTCTCTCTCACTTCAGCCTACAAAACAAATCACGGGTTAGTTTTGGGAACCCAGATCCACTTGGGTCCCATTCCTTTAGACATGTAAAGCTTATCTTTTCTAATCCAGATTTGTTTCACATACCTTTCATTCTTTTCCTTGGCATGTTTTCTTAAAGGACAAGAATATCGATAGTGACCAGTTTTACCACAATGAAAGCAAACAATGTTTTCAGGTAATCCCACATACTTCCTATGAATTGGGTAAACTGTTCGTTTAGGCTTATACCCAAGGCCCTTTCTGTTTCGACTGTGGTGAGTGTTTAACCAAGCAAGGGCCTGTGAAGATTTGTTCCAGCGTTTGTTTGTGCTAAGCTCGGTTTCCAGTTTTTCTTTACTAGCATGCAAACCCTTGTTCTCTTTGAGCAGGGACTCAACCATTCCTTCCACCTCAAAGAGTTTTTCCTCTATTTGAGAGTAATCTCCTTCTTTTATAAAGAGGTTTTCTTTGAGCATATTAACATTTTCATGTAAACCGAGTTTTTTCATTTTTAAGAATTTCATTTTCAAGCTCTAGGTCACGAACTTCTCTTTTTAGATCAGCACATGTGTCTATCAAATTATATAGAAGTTCTTCTAAAGTGGCTTTGTTAAGACAATGTACCTTGTTCTTGAGATCTGAGAAGCTGATTGTTGATTCATCATCTGAATCTGAATCACTTTGTGCCATAAGTGCTACGACTCCTTCTTCAGCTTCAGATTCTCTTTCATCCTCAGAGGAATCTCCCCAAGCAGCCAGCATAGCTTTCGAGAATCGCTTGCCCAAATTGTTTACAGGGTGTTTTCGACCCTGTTTTCGAGGGTGTTCAGGCATTTGATCTTCTCGAAGCAGAGGACAATTTTTGACTAAGTGATCTGGTTTGCCGCACTTGAAACACCCTGTGAGCTGTTCTTTTGAGGTGTTTCTGGACTTGCTGAAGTCTTTTCTTTTGTTGTTTTCCTTGACCTTTTTGAAGAATTTCTTGAATTTTCTGGACATTAGGGCCATTTCTTCATCTTCAAGGTCAGAGTCAGTGTCCTCATGTGCTTTCAAGGCACGCCCACGATCCTTCTTTTGCTCCTCTCTTTGCTGTGAGTTCTTTCGAAGTTCATAGGTCTGGAGATTACCAATCAACTCGTCGAGGGTGATTTGGTTCATGTCTTTAGCCTCTTGGATGGCTGTTACTTTGGCCTCCCACGTGCGAGGTAAAATTCTGAGGATTTTCCTCACCAACTCTTCAGTGGTGAAAGATCTTCCCAGTGATTTTAACTCGTTCGTGATGTGGGTGAACCGTGTATACATGTCCATCACAGTTTCATGATCACCCATATCAAATAACTCATATTGTCGCATAAGTAGCTCAATTCTAGATTGTTTAACTTGACTCGTACCTTCATGAGTAACTTGCAAAGCATTCCAGATAGCTTGGGCTGATTCACACTCAGAGATGCGAGTGTATTTATCGGGTCCTAGGCCAAAATATAGAAGCTTTTTGGCCTTGGCATTTTTCTCCATGTTCTTGTAGTCCTCAGCATCAAACTCTATGGATTCCTTGGGAACCTTCTTACCATCTTCAAGCACCTTAGTGGGAACAAGGGGCCCGTTCTTGATGAGCATCCATAATTCATAATCTTCTGCCTGAATATAGTTCTCCATCCTATTCTTCCACCAGCTATAATGTTGGCCGTTGAAATAGGGTGGACGAGTAATGGATTGCCCTTCAAGAATTCCTTGTGGGGTACTCATCTTCAGAATCTCTCAAGGTGTTAACCGTTTGTAAGAGAACCCGCTCTGATACCACTTGTTGAGTTCGTGAGTATCCAACCACAAGAGGAGGGGTGAATTGTGGTATCTGATTTTCGCGTTGTAGATAACAAACACCCTCACAGAGGTTGTTCTCAAGTGACAAACACCCTGATAGCTTGTTTGCACGGGGTGTTCTCAAATATTGCAGAGGCGATAATCACCAAGATAGATGCGGAAAATAAAGCACACACAATTTTTATGTGGAAAACACCTCTAGCCCAACTGAGGTGTGAAAAACCACGACCTACCTCGTGTAGGATTTAACCACTTTCACTAACGAGCTTCACACGTTACAAATGTAACACACCTTGTTACAACTTGCAACCACGTAACCTTCTTCCCAAAGACAGGTTACACAACGTCCAACCTTCGCAAGATTAGACACGTCCAAGTCCACACGACTAGGACACACTCACTCACTTTTCTGATTCAAGATCAGGGTTACAAACACCTTACAGGGGGTGCTTCTCACTAAGCAGATATAAGGTACAATAAAGATCCTATTATGCCAATGGTATGAAAACTCAAAATCAAACACAGCTTGTCACGGTTTGCTTTTCAGAATGAAGCTCAAGAATCTTTGAGTGTAAACCGAGTTTTCTGATTTTCCTGGATTTTTTCAAAAGGTTGTGTTTATGCAAATTCAAACCGAGTTTTCTGTCTCTCTGTTTTTCGAGTGTTTTGAATATCTGTATATCTCTGTCTGTGTGTATGTACTGGGAGAGAAAAAGCAGAGGCTTTTAAACAAAAAAACCAACGGTCATAAACCACAGAATCAGCTAAGTATGGAAATAGTTTTGCAAAATTATCCCACGGCTAATAATTAATTTATCCCAAAATATAAGGGATTTTGTTATCTTAAAAGATAACCCTTATCTTTCCATAGCCGAGAGGTGGATTCAAAAAGCAACCAAAAATTTTCAGCTTTTGAAACTTTACCATATTCGAAAATATGGTCAAAGGAAATCTTTAAGTTTTGGCAAATATCCCAAAACTTATTTTCGAAAATCTCCCATAATATTTTCAGGAAATATCCTTTCCAGAGAAATAGCAGTTTTGAAATTCAAGAAAAGTATTCTAGAGATCTTGGCCAACCAAAATGAATTTTTCAAAAATAATCGGGTATGGCCGCTGCAGTTCAGAAACACCCTAGGCACCCTGTTCGCAGGGTTGTTCGCAACTGGTGTTCTGAAGCACTTAGCGCAAGTACCGATTCAAGAAGTGTTTAAAAATGATGTTTTCAATGTTGGCATATTAACAAGAGTCTAATTAAATAAAACCTATATACCCAAGACTTCTTGTTTTGAACCAGTCATCTTGTCTGAGATTTGTAGAGCTGCTGTGAACACTAAGGCCACCTTGTTTGCTGGGGTTGTTCTTTGCATTGCTAGAGTTCAGGAACACGCTTTACAATCAACTGTCGAGTTTGTGTTCTTGACTTAATATAGAATCACCAAGTAAAACCTGTCTAGAAGACATTCTCACATGTAGCAACCCAGTTAATACAATAAAGATCACAAACACCAGTTAGGCCTGTTTGGAGATCGTGTTTGGAGCAACATTACTTGGACAGATTTTTACACTTGGATTTGTTATCATCAAAACTAAATATAATAACACAACAGAACTGTTATTCATGATGTGGGTTGGCAATGTTTTGGCTGGAATAAACCCTAATACACCTAGAAAGTGCAAGGGAGAGAGAAGTTAGTAGACTTTGGAATTGTACATAGTAAACGATCCCAACTAAGGTGAGCGACTTACACGGTAAGACTCCTATGATCACTTATGGAACAAGTATATCTCATCAAACCTCAACGCATACATGTAAGACATTAATGTCAACCACACTCAAAACAATCAATAGCCCATTGGTCGCTTAGCTCTCCTAAATTTAGACAAGCTTTAGGGCAAACCGTTGCTCACAGGTTGTAAATGGGGATTGCACACTGGTATATACATATCTACCATTTTCCTTATGTGACAACCCCATGAGTTTGCATATCTTAAAGAATGATTATGGTGTCACGTACTGCGTGAAGCCATGCGAATACCTATAGTTAGGATTGTCGTAAGTGGCCATCGATGTGTTCGTGGTCGAATGCTAAGAGAATGAGTTTTCAATGGTTGCTTGGCTTGAACTTGATTCAACATATGGTTGTACTAGTCGCGTGGTTGATTTATGCGGTTAGCTGCATAACATGACTCTTTAATCATCATTTACAGTCCATGAATTCTGTTTTCTCATGTTATAGTTAGAGTAATTGAACACGATGTATGTAATGCATGACTTGTTGATAATAGAGTTACATTGCATGTGTTCACATCTATAGATGGGTATACCTCATATGTAAGATAGGTAGTATGGTAGAGCATCCAAGGTCATGTCAGAATATATATAAAGATACTCACATTCATCATGCACGGTCATTGATGCATTATAAAAGTTGGGTCATTGACTAGTTGTATGAGTGAACTGTTACGTAAATGAGTTTCTTGGTGCCCGTTTTGAGCCTGTATAAGATGCAGTTGAGTTGGATGCACGGCCTAATATGTGTGGCCTATCGCATGATAAGATCCTTAGGGCGTTACTTGCATTGCATGACTCCTATTGCTTCATGCTACAGCTTGAGTGGCCGAATGTGCAAATATTTGATACATGACCTAGTGATTATCAGAATTGGCATTCCATGTGCTCACCGTCATGTATCCCATGTTTGCTAAGGATAACATGCTATTACCTCCCATTTTAGGGGTTAACCTCTATTTGGATATGCAATTGGCTATGTGCTTCACGTGACACGATGACGTGTAGGTGTAGTTGCGGTCATATGCGAGAGTTTATTGTATCACTTGGTCCTTAAAGTTATGGAACGTGGTAGT
Organism: Carnegiea gigantea; assembly: GCA_029747015.1. Lineage (NCBI taxonomy): Eukaryota > Viridiplantae > Streptophyta > Magnoliopsida > Caryophyllales > Cactaceae > Carnegiea > Carnegiea gigantea. The sequence goes on from JAKOGI010004587.1 coordinate 8,730, forward strand.
TAAAGTGTTTAATTGAAGTGTTCTGGCTCGGTTTAACAATATAATGATATATACTTTTACCATCCTCATTGGGACATAGGCATGTTAATTTACGTGCATGGCTTCATGACTTAGAGAGAAACCAATTCCATATGAAAACTTAAGGGTAGAGAGCTTTACATTAGGTAAACCATTGTGATTCAGCTAGTGTAATTACCATCTCTATTATTGCTCATTTAACTATACCTATTGGTGGAATATCCTTCATTGGGATGATTGCATTCGTATGTGTAACAGGGGGCATTAGTTTGGAGCTCTAAATTACAGCGTTGCTAACTCTCATACTGCTTGCTATACCGCGTTCCATTACCTGTAGGAACTACTGACCACTTCAGTCACGATTACTAGTTGAAAAAGACTTCCTCGGGTGGATGAATTCTTAACCACGCTGTAGGTGCAACATTAGGAGCAGTGACCTTACATCTGCCCAACCTCATCACCCCCTTTAAACAATGTATGTATAAGAAGTACCAGGAACCTTCCCTGTCATTGATCTACTGTTAGCCGATGTTCCCCAAGCTGTTCGATGCTTAATGATTGATGACCGCATGCATTACCCTAGTAACGTGCCCCACATATATTGAAACATGGATTAACTCCGTGGATTATTGCTTGATTTCAAAGTGCAACATTGTTGCAAACCTATGTGTCGTTCTTGTGTGTTGTCGTTGTTCATGTAACGCTATGTGATGCTACGTGATGCTAGGCAATGCCCTTTCTATTCCATGATGATATAGAATTCCTGGTCGACTGACTTAATCCTAAAATGATCTGATTCCTTCATGTATTAGGACAGATTTGATGTAGCCACATACCCTAATTCGACCTTCATTAGTGGCACTAGTTGTCATGTATAGAAAGGGTGCTCAGGCGCCAACTTATAAGCCTCTGTGTAGAGTGGTTCTTGTTTAACCCTTGTCCTAACGTGATTTTGAAAAGGGTATCCATGCCAACCTAATTGCCCTCTTCAATAAGATTTGTCCTTGACGACTAAGTAGAGTGAGTAGATGCTTGAAGAGGATTGATAAGGAGGAGACTGGATACCATAAGTCCTTTTTCGATTTAAAAGATACCGTTGATTGCAAAAAGAAAATTTTGGATCCTAATGCAAGTCGTGTAGATCATGGTGCACGTGTGTGCATCTTGTGTTTAATTGAACTGTGAACTTTAGAATTTTGAGGATGAAATTCTTTCAAGGGGGGAAGATTGTAATAGTTGGGGTTTTTAACCTTAGGCTAATCATTTGAGTTAATATTTTTATTAACTTATTTGATAGAGTTAGCTACATTAGACTAATTTCTGCGTGATAATTGGATGTAATAATTATGTTAGCAATTTTTATTAATTTTTCTTGCTTAATTATGCGATTTTATGAAATTAGTGAACTCGTTAGAAATTAGCCAAGTCATAATAACGCGAAATTAGCGAGTAGAATTAGGACATTTGAGGTTGAGATTAAGCGAGATGAGAAAAAGTGGGATTAAACAAACCAAATAATAAACCAAAAAGGGAACAAAAGGGGTCGAAGCCCCCTTTCTTTTGATAGAAAACACGAAGAGAAGAGGGGGGCTCTGCCTTTGTGCCCCTTCTCCACCAGCCCGACACCACCGAGAGAGAGAGCGAAAGAGCGAGAGGGAGAGAAGGAGGGAGAAGGGGTTATAGTGTGCCGCCACACCGGCGGTTGGCCGGCCGTCACCCGGCTTGCACGGGAGCCACAAGGTTGAACCCCAAAGTAGAGAGGGCGAGCGAGGATGAGGAAGCAAGCCGTGAGCAAGAGGACTGGGGTCGCGGGAGGGGTCGGTAGCGATGGAGATATGCCAGTGAAGTGCCACTGCCAGTGGGCTTGGGTCCTGCGACCACCAGGGGAGGGCCACGGTGAACAAGGACTTGGGGTCAGGTTAGGGTTTAGAAACCACTGCGACTAACACCATCACCACCGTGAACAACATCAATACCCCCACGACCTACATGTGTGGGATGCGAATTTAGGCCAAAAATTTACCCAATTAGCCCAGTAGTTGGGTCCATAGCTTGGAGTCCAAATGGGTTGTTCCTGATCCCTAAACCTACTACTAATTTGCAAATATTTTTGAAATATTTGTGATAGCTGATTAGTAGTTAGATTGAAACTATAACAAATTGAGAAACTGTAAGTAGTAGGTGAATCATTTGGGTTGGACTTAAATGGTTTTGAGAACTATTGTGGTCGGTGCTATGAAAAGGGAGTTCGGGTTGTGTGAAATCCGTGTATTACGAAGTGCATTATCGTGTTTAATGCTGCATTATATGTGTTGAATGCTGAAGCTTAGTTGATATGTGTAAATGAAGTACATGTGATATGTTTGTATGCTTGAATTGAGTTTCATGCTAAACTGACACAATTCTAATTGTTTGATTGCTTGGCGTGTTAAGCAGACTTAAGCAAATAGATATGTAATTGCACTTAAACAAACCCTGTATCATACCGAGAATAGTTTCGTTTATTCATAGGGATGTTAAGTCATCTCGAATCGAAACATATTTCTAATTGTTTGATTGCTTGGTGTGTTAAGCAGACTTAAGCAAATAGATATGTAATTGCACTTAAACGAACCCTGTATCATACCGAGAATAGTTTCATTTATTCAATAGCGATGTCAAGTCGTCTCGAGTCGAAATGTGTAGCTGTCTATGGCAGATAGACTAGATGTTGGCTAAGGTTGGTAGTGATTATGCAATGTAAAACCCTTTCATGACCTAAATGACGTCTCTTGAGTGTGTTCGAATTTCACATCATTGGATGAAATGTCTGCATCTGAAGTGTCAAAAATCAAGATAATTTTGTATGAATACAACGTCACCTTTAAAACGAGTTTCCATATCACCTATATTGAAGAGTAAATGAATATGTAGTCATTAACTTGTTTTAAGCATATTTTACCAAAATGAGTGGTTCTATGCTTTGAAAGGTCAATGCAAAATCTTTATGGCTTCGAGCCTCTTGAGAATGAGAATGTCATTGTTCGCGATACAATGAAAGTTGTAATGTAACTGCATTTGATGTTAAATGCATCTCAAATGTTTTTGGCTACGAGAATGTGTTAAATGCTTGGAAAAATGATTAGGGAACAAACCCGGCTTGTGGGAACCCTAATGTCTAGGGTGATAGACCCAGAAGTGGGAATCTTAGAAGACCCTAACGCGGGTAATGGTCCACTAGTTTCCCCAAGGATAATATGAAATGTGAGTAACAATCTCACCAATACGATGGAACGTAAGCGACATACTCACCTATACCAAGTAAAAATATGAGATTCTGATGCCTTATGAAAATGATTTCGCACATGTTATGTGATGTAAAGGCCTCACTCGAGGGTGATGTTAGTGTGAAGATTTGAAAAGGGTGCATATCTCCTTAAAAAGAGTTTTATTGAGTTCCAAAAATTTTCCAAGTACATAACAGTAGTTTTATAAGAATTTTCATTGGCTTAAGCGATATGCATTAATCTCACTTTCTTGCTAAAAGGAGTCTCAGTTGGTGATTTTGTTTGAACTCCTTGATGATGGATGTTTATATGTGGACTAGTGTTCTATTGCATCCAGCACCTGAATCATTGCATGAAATAGCTTATTTATGAATCTCGTGTGCAAGTTATACGATGTTATACTTATATTATGTGATGTTATGTGGATATAACATGGAATTACCACTAATAAACTGTAAGAGACTTAGGTTAAGCAAGTTAGGTACTTTATGCTTGAATTAGAAGGAGAATAGGGTTACCATCATGCTAGAGATGACATTGAGGTGATGAGAAATATGGAAGACCCTACATGCTTATCATATGATATTATACATCAGATTGTGTGTGCGCTACCTAAAGTATGATGCACAACTATTTTGTTTCCCGGGGGTTGGGAATCATTCCCTAAGTGTGTGGCAGTGCATCCCCCTATCTTTCCCCCTTTTCCCAGAATTTGGTTATGACAGGTAAAGTCTGGCCTACGCAAGTTGAACCAGAGGCTTTTTTGTACTTTGGAAAGATTTGAAGGGCTTATGTAATGTAGATTTATGAGTTTATTAGGATCGTGTAATGTATTCATAAGTATGCGAGCCTTGTAAGTTAATTATGTTGGATCATAGATAGTATATTAAGTAATAGTCGCTCTGAATGGCTGTATGGGCCAACCTTCTATGTGGTCAGTCATTTGCTTAGCGGTTTTACTTATTCTGGGATGTAAACCCCATTGCTCCAGATGTGTGATCCGTTGAGTTGTATCTTTTAGTTCCTTCTTTATTATTGTACTCTATTGTTTGGTATACCCTGGGCGAGTGGCCCGTAGAGTTGTTACCTCCAACATGTAGCCGTTAAGTCATGAATATATGTTTATGCATTTATCGAATACAGGAATCTATTATAAGGCTAGAAGCCTAGTTTTAACCTATTTTTAGGCGGAATTCTATCCGTTTCGCCCCCGAATTTAAGTAGGATTTAAACAAATCATTAATACTCCTAATCATAGGGGTTAGGGGTGTTATAGATGGTATTAGAGTAAAGTCCTGCGACCATGAGCCGCGACTTGAGTGTTGCATTTCATATAGTCGCCTAGGAACATCTTGTGATAAAGTGACATATGATGTACTCGGTGTGCAAATGTGCCTTATGGCATGGTCATTTGCTACTTATGTGTGGCTCAAGTAGGTCGATTCATTAAAAGGGGCGAGCTATACATTAGTATAGGAGCTAAATGGCTCCCCACGCCTTGAGCTGGCATTGTGGATGCTCCATTGGTGCAAAGTGTTCCTAACGTACTAATTGACTTGATTGATTGACTGTTATGTGATCTGGTTAACCAGATGAGATAAAATGTGAGTCGTGTGATAGAATGTGAACCCAATTAGCATGCACATTCTTGCATGAGCTAAGTGATGGTTTTGATAGTAAATGTTTTATTTGTGCACCCAGATAACACAATCGAAGGTTAAAGCACGTTGGTTTTAACTTGAACGATTAGAAATCTTTTTCCAAGCTCATTTTTTGCCCCTGCGTGCGGATTGCTCTTCAGGCCCTACAATAGAGAGAGTAGATGTACTTAGAGATGGTAGAGAAGAGGCTAAAAAATAGATAAGTTATTTTCCACCTGTGAAATTCAAGATTTTGGAATGTTAATGTCCTTCTGGATGTTGAGTTCAGTTTTACTTTGCGTCGAAGGACTTGCGTTCTTTTAGTAATGATGAATGAGTTTAGGTTCACAAGTACATGTTCTTATGCATATGTTGTGATGTTGCTTATGAATGTTTACATGCTAAGATGTGTACATCAATGAAATCGTTTGTAATAGACTAAGAGAGGAATGATTGAAGATTAGTTGCTATGATTGTAATCCTACTAAATGATACCTTCCACTTGTGAATTCTAAGTTACCTGAGAAAATTAGGGGATATTTTTGTATGCATGCTTGAGGATTAAATGCTAACGGTAGTATCTTGTTGAACATTGTATGAGTTATGTCTGCCATTCCATCTTTGTCATTGTTGCCTGTACAGTGCATTACTTGGTTTCTGTCATACGGACTATTATTCGTGATATACGGTGGCAATATTTTGGCTTGAATGAACCTTAATGCAGCTAGAAAGCGCAAGGGAGAGAGAACCTAGCAGACTTTCGAATTTTATATGGTGAACGATCCCCACGAAGGTGAGCGACTTACACAGTGAGACTCCTATGATCACTTATGGGATAAGTGTATCTCATAAAACCTCAACGCATACCTAGAAGACCATTAGTGTCGACCATATTCAAAACGATCATAGCCCGTTGGTCGCCAATCTCTCTTAAATTTAGACGAGCTTTAGGGCAAACCATTGACCACATGTTGTAAATGGGGATTGCACGCGTGTACACATATCTAAGCATTTTTCTTATATGACAACCCGGTGAGTTTGCATGTCCTAAAGAATGATTATAGCGTCACGTACTACGTGAAGCCATGGGAGTACCTACAGTTAGGATTGTTATGAGTGGCCATAAATGTGTTCGTGGTTGAATGCTAAGAGAATGAGTTTTTTCGATGGTTGCTTGGCTTGAACTTGATTCAAGATATGACTGTATTAGTCAAACGGTTGATTTATGCAGTTAGCTGCACAACATGACTCTTGAATCATCATTTACAATCTATGAATTCTGTTTTCTTAGTGATAGTTGGAGTAATTAAACACGATGTATGTAATGCATGACTTCTTGATAATAGAGTTACATTGCATGTGTCCACATTTATTAATGGGTATACCTCATATGTCAGAAAGGTAGGATGGCAGAGCATCCAAGGTCATGTCAACATATATATAAAGATATTCACATTCATCATGCACAGTCTGCATTATAAAGGTTGGGTCACTAACTAGTTGTGTTAGTGAACTATTAAGTAATTGAGTTTCTTAGTGCCCATTTTGAGCCTGTATAGGACCCTGTTGAGTTGGATGCACGGTCTAATATGTGTGGCCTATCGCGTGATAAGATCCTTGGGGTGTTACTTCCATTAAATGACTCTTATTGCTTCATGTCATAGCTTGAGTGGCCGGATGCGCATATATTTAATACAAGACCTAGTGCCTCTCAGAATTGGCATTCGCATGTGCTCACCATCACGTATCCCATGTTTGCTAAGGATAACATACTAGTACCCCGCATTTTAGGGGCTGACCTTTATTTGGATACGCAATTGCCTATGTGGTTCCCGTGACATGATGATGTGTAGATGTACTTACGGTCATACGCGAGCCTTTACTGTATCACCTAGTCCTTAAAGTTATGGAACGTGGCCATTAAAGTGTTTACTTAAAGGTTCTGGCTCGATTTGACTATATAGTGATATATACTTTTGCCATCCTCATTGGAACATAGGCATGTTAATTTACCTGCATGGCTTCATGATTTGGAGAGAAACCAATTCCATATGGAAACTTGAGGGTAGAGCTTTACATTAGGTAAACCATTATGATTAAGCTAATATAGTTACCATGTCCATTGTTGCTTGTTTAACTATACCTATTGGTGGAATATCCTTCATTCGGATGATTGCATTCATATGTATACTAGGGGGCATTAGTTTGGAGCTCTTAATTACTTCCTTGCTAAGTCTCATACTGCTTGTTATACTGCGTTTCATTACCTATAGGAACTAGTGATCGCTTCAATGATGATTCCTAGTTGAAAAAGACTTCCTCGGGTGGCTGAATTATTAACCACACTATAGGTGCATCATTGGGAGTAGTGACCTTACATCCGCCAACCTTATCACCCCCTTTAAACAATGTATGTATAACAAGCGTCGGAAACCTTCCCTATGATTGATCTGTTGTTGAACCATGTTCCCCAAGCTGTTCTATGCTTAATAGTTGATGACCGCATGCATTACCCCAGTAACATGCCCTATATATACTAAAACATGGATTAACTCCGTGGATTACGTGTGATTTTAAAGTGCGACATTGTTGCGAACCTATGTGTCGTTCTTGTGTGTTCTCATCGTTCATGTAATGCTATGTGATGCTGCATGACGCTAGGTAATGCCCTTTCTATTCTATGATGATGATATAGAATTCCTAATCGATTGACTTAATCCTATAATGATTTGGTTCCTTCATACAATAGGATAGATTTGATATAGTTGCATACCCTGATTTGACCTTCATTGGTACAACTTGTTGTCTTGTATGGAAAGGATCCTCAGGCACCAGCTTATGAGCTTCTGTGTAGAGTGGTTCTTGTTTAACCCTTGTTCTAATGTGATTTTAAAAAGGGTATCCATGCCAACTCAATTGCCCACTTCGATACGATTTGTCCTTGAATCCTAAATAGAGTGAGTAGACGATTGAAGAGGATTGGTAAGGAGGAGACTGGATACCATAAGCCCTTTTTCGATTTAAAAGATACAGTTGATTACAAAATGACATATTTGGATCCTCATGCAAGTCGTGTAGAGCATGGTGTGTGTGCATCTTGTGTTTGATTGAACTATGAACTTTCGAATTTCGAGGACAAACTTCTTTTAAGGGGGGAAGAATGTAATAACTGGGGTTTTCAACCTTAGGTTAATCATTTGAGGTAATGTTTTCATACTTTATTTGATTGAGTTAGGTATATTAGACTAATTTTTGTGTGATAATTGGGTGTAATAATTATGTGAGTAGTTTTTATTAATTTTTCTTGCGTAATTACGCGATTTCATAAAATTAGTCAACTCGTTAGAAATTAGTCAAATCGTAATAATCTGAAATTAGCAAGTAGAATTAGGATATTTGGGATTGAGATTAAGCGAGATTAGATTGTTTAGGACTGAGCTCAATTTAGTAGGTGGGAGTAAACAAACCAAATAATAAACAAAAAATGGGAGCAAAAGGGGTTGAAGCGCCCTTTCTTTTAGTAGAAAACACAAAGAGAAGAGGGGGCTCTGCTTTCATGCCCCTTCTCCACCAGCCCGGCACCACCGAGAGAGAGAGAGGAAGAGAGAAGGGGTGATGCTGCTGCCGCCACACCAGTGGGTGGCCAGCCATTGCCTTGCTTGCACGGGAGCCACAAAGTCGAACCCCAAAGTAGAGAGGGCGAGCAACGACGAGGGAGCAAGTCGTGAGCGAGAGGATTAGGGTTGCGGTAGGCGTCAATAGTGACAGAGATGTGCCAGCAAAGTGCCTCTACCTGTGGGCTTGGGTCCAGCGACCACCAGGGGAGGGCCATGGTAAGCAAGGACTCGGCGTTAGGTTAGGGTTTGGAAACCACCGCAACCGTGAACCAACACCAGTACCACCATGACCTATATGCATGGGACCCAAATTCAACCCAAAAATTTGCCTAATTAGTCCGGGAGTTGGGTCTATAACTTATAGTCTAGATGGGTCATTCATGATCCCTAAACCTACTACTAATTTGCAAATGTTTTTGAAATATTTGTGATAGTTGATTTAGTAGTTAGGTTGAAACTGTAATGAGTTGAGAAACTGTAAGTAGTCCGTGAATCATTTTGGTTAAACTGAAATGGTTTTGAGGACTGTTGTGGTCAGTGCTATGAGGAGGGAGTTCGCGTTGTGTGAAATCCGTATTACAAAGTGCAATGTCATGTTTAATGCTGCATTATATGTGTTGAATGCTGAAGCTTAGTCGATGTGCATAAACGAAGCAAATGTGACATGTTAGCCTTGGGTTCACATATGTGTTACGTGTGTATGCCTGAATTGAGTTTCATGCAAAATTAACGCATTTATAACTGTTTGATTGCTTGGTGTGTTAAGCAGGCTTAAGCAAATATACATGTAATTGCACTTGAATGAACCCTGCATCATATCGAGAATAGTTTTCTTTATTCAATCATGATGTCAAGTCTCCTTGACTCAAAATGTGTGACTGTCTATGGCAGATACAGTAGATGTTGGCTAAAGGTGGTAGTGATTATACAATACAAACCTCTTTCATGAACTAAATGACGTCTCTTGATTGTGTTTAGAATTTCATGTCGTTAGATGAAATGTTTGCATCTGGAGTGTGAAAAATCGAGATAATTATGTATGAATGCAATGTTACCTTTAAAACGAGTTTTCATATCACCTATCTTGAAGATTGAATGAATATGTAGTCATTAACTCGCTTTAAGCACATTTTACAAAAATGAGTGGTTCTATGCTTTGAAAGGTCAATGTGAAATCTTTGTGGCTTCGGGCCTCTTAAGAATGAGAATGTCATTACTTGTGATAAAATGAAAGTTTTAATGCAAGTGTATTTGATGTGAAATGCATCAAAAATGTTTTGGGCTAGGAGAATGTGCTAAGTGCTTGGATAAATGATTAGGGAACAAACCTAGCTTGCGGGAACCCTAATGCCTAGGGAGATAGACCTAGAAGCGAAAACCCTAGAAGACCTTAGCGAGGGTAATGGTCCACTAGTTTCCTCAGGGATGATACAAAATGTGAGTGACGATCTCACCAGTACGATGGAATGTGAGTGGCGGCCTCACCCGTATCAAGCACAAATATGAGATTTTGCTACCTTATGAACATGATTTCGTACATGTTATGTGATGTAAATGCCTCATTCGAGGGTGATGCTAGTGTGAAGATTTGAAAAGGGTGCATATCTCCTTGAAAAGAGTTTTTATTGAGTTCCAATTATTTATCAAGTGCATAACGACGGTTTTATAAGAATTTTCATTGGTTTAAGTGATATGCATCTCACTTTCTTACTAAAGGGAGTCTTGCTTAGTGATTTTGTTTGAACTCCTTGTTGATGGGTGTTTATATGGGGGCTAAGTGTTCTATTACATCCAATAACTGGATCATTGTATGAAATAACTTATTAATGAATCTTATGTGTATGTTATACGATGTTATGCTTATATTATGTGATGTTATGTTGATATGACATGGAATTGCCACTCATATGCTGTAAGACACTTAGGTCAAGCAAGTTAGGCACTTTGTGCGTGGATCATGCTAGAGATGTCATTGCAGTGATGACTAATGTGGAAGACCGTACGTGCTTATAATATGATATTATGTATCAGATTGTGTGTATGTGCTACCTAAAGCACAATGTGCAACGATTTTGTTTTCTGGGGGTTGGGAATCATTCACTGAGCGTGTGGTGGCTCATATCCCTATCTTTTCCCCTTTTTCCAAGGATTTGGTTATAACTAGTAGAGTCTGGCCTATGTAAGTTCAACCAAAGGCTTCTTATGCTTTGGAAAGATGTGAAGGGCTCATGTAACGTGTATTTATGAGTTTATTAGTATTGTGTAATGTATTCATAAGTGTGCGAGCCATGTAAGTTAATTATGTTAGATCATGTATAGTGCATTAAGCAATAGTCGCTCTAAATAGCCATGTGGGCCAACCATTTATGTGGTCAGACATTTGCTTAGCAGTTTTACTAATTATGGGATGTAAACCTCAGTGCTCCGGATGCGTGATCTGTTGAATTGTATCTTTTAGTTCCTTCTTTATTATTGAACTTTATTGTTTGGTATATTCCGGGCGAGTGTCCCGTAGGGTTGTGACCTCCAGCGTGTAATAGTTGAGTTATGAATATATATTTATGCATTTATCGAATAGGAACCTATTGTAAGGCTAGAAGCCTGGTTTTAACCCATTTTTAGGCAGAACTCTATCCGTTTTACTCTAAAATTTAAGTAGGATTTAAGGAAATCATTAATACTCCTAACCTTAGGGGTTAGGGTTACACAGTGCCTCTTGTCTATTGCCATTTATATTGCTCATACCTTCTAATCCTCTCCCTCAATACCTTAGGAAGCATACAATGGGACATCCATTGTTCTACATCTTGCCTTCTTACTCTCATCTCCTCTTCTCATACAATAGTAGATTGTGGATTATTCCATATGGAATAAGTAATATTAGCTATTTCATTCATAAACCCAAAGATCTAAGTCCCGACAAAAGCAGACAAATTAAAGATTTTAGAAAGGAAAAATAGTTTATTGAAAGCTAGTTATACTAAGCACTTAATTTACTAGATGAACATAGTTGTATAAAAGGCAAAACAAGGTCTTAAATTGAGAAATGAACATATATAACTCATATACTTGCATGCATCTTCCTAATTATTAATGAAAAAAGAAACAATCAAAAGCCGGAAATGAAACCAGCAAATAAATTCTCTCCCTTACATGTACTCGTTTTGAGATCCTGACCAATAGAGCTGCAAAAGGGTTCATAGGAAAATATTAGTAAACCTCATGGTTGAGCATCTCAATAACATGGATGATTTTTCTTAAGCCAACCTCATGATCTACAGTACAAACAAATGGAAGGTTGTATTGTCACCTTGGCAAGAAAGATCAAAGTCTAGTAGTTATAGGATTGATCAGATCCATACTTCGAGGGCCCCACCAAAAGCAATAAATGAGCTTCTTAAAAAAGTGACGGCGTTTTATAATTTTAAAGCGAAGGACATCATAGTATATGCTGAAGTTTAAGACACTAGAATCCATTATTTGATCTGGATCTAGAAGTGCACTCACCTAATGCGTTGTTTCCTCGCTCAAGATTGCAAGTGAAAAGAGACCGTCGTATCCTATTCCTTTAAATGACTCATGCTAGCATTTCTGTTGCCTATCTATTGCAAACAAATACAAATTGAACAAGATCGAGTGTGAATTGAAATAGAAGCATAAAAGACACTATATACCCAGCAAGAAATTAAAAACTCGATCAAATTTTGGGGTTTGGTGCTGTATTCTTCAATTAGCCTTTGAAATAAATGAAAATCATAATCTATGCTCCAATCATTAGACATAGGAGCAAAATCAAACACAAAAATGAGCCAGAATGAAAGTGAATTAACAAAGAAGCATAAAGACAAGCCAAACCCAGCTAGAAACGAAAATCTCCATCAAATCTAAGGTTCACTAACATCATTTCACTAAATAACATAAAAATTTCGCGCTAAACAAATGTCACTACAAAAATCTTGTTGTCGTTGACCCACAAAGCCAAGATTTCCATCCCTAAATTCGCCATTACAAGACACGGTTTGGTAGTCGAGGAAGTTGAAAGAGAAACCCAATAAGAGAGGGCAGGGAAGAGAGAGAAAGAGAGCAAAAATTTTGCCGAAAAGCAAGAAGATTTTTCTTCTAAACATCCCCCTTGTGCTTATAATACGTTCAAAAAATAAGCAACGCGCTTCTCCCTTAACCTTCATCGCTTAATCAGATCCAATGGCTAGTGTTTCATCATCCAACTCATCCTACTAAATACCTTCATCCCATGTGAATAGCCCTCATATATATATATATATATATATATCTAGAGTATATAGAAAGAGAGATAGTATGTATGGATAGTATGATATGAGTAAGAGAGAAGCGAATAATATATATATAGAGGTATATTAGCGACCTAGGGATAGATAGCTGAGATGGAGGGCTGCATGGATAGTAGAGATATATATAGATATATAAAGATATTATAGAGATATATATATATCCAGAATATATAGAGGATTAGTATATATAGATATAGATATAGATGATATATATATAATAGATATATGCCATGATAGTATATATATAAGAGAGATAAGATCTATATATAGATAGATATATATATAGAGTATACATTATATATAGATATACACAACAGACATACATAGATAACACACACACACATACACACACAGATATATCTTTAGAGATGAGAAAGAGATAGGAGAGAGAATAGAGAGATATAGAGATAGCGATATATAGTCACACACACACACACACATAGAAAGAGAGACACACAACACACACACACACACACACACCACACAAGATATATATATAGATATAGAATAAGATATACATATATATATAGATATATATATATCTATATATATCTGCATGAGATATACACACACAAACACACACACACAAACACACAATAGGTATACATACATATACATACACACACACACACACACACACACACACACACATACATACATACATACATATATATACACACACACGCATACGCACAAGCGCGCGTGCACACACCCACGCACATGTATATATGCATACGTATGCACATGTGTGCACATATATATACATATATATATATGTATATATAAATGTATTTATGTGTATACATATACATATATATATATATATATATGTGGGTGTGTGTGTATTTATATATATACATAGAGATATATACATATATATATATATATATATATATATATATATATATATATATATATATGTATGTATGTATGTATGTAAGTATGTATGTATGTATATATACATGTACATACATACATAGAAACATATATATATATATATATGTGTGTGTGTGTGTGTGTGTGTATAAGTATATGTATATATATATGTATATGTATGTATGTATAAATACGTACACACACACGTGCACGCACACACACACACACAAACACACAAACACACACACGCGCACACACACACACATATATATATACATAATACGTATATAAACGTACAGACACACACGCACATACACATATACATATATATATATATATATATATATATGTATATAAATACATATATGCATATACATATATATATATATATATATATATATATATATATATATATTTATATATATATATATATATATATATATATATATATAAGTCATGAAGCGCAAGGGAAAAGACCAGCAAGCCAGTTGCAGTTCAAAGTGTTGGTGCTCACATTCTCTTCTCATTGGATCCAGTTGGAATTGTAGTTCTCTTTGCTCTTGCGCCAAGCAAAGGAGTTCTTTGGTAACTCTACCAATAATTGGGGTGTAGGCAAGTTGACTTGCATCTCCTTGGATTGCATAAGAAAGATTGGAGAGCTTGCAAGCGTTTACTGATAGAATGGAGGGGGAGGAAGAGGTAGCAATACATTCTGCCTATATATATCTGTGCGTCTGTGCCTGTGTCTGTGTGTATCTATGTATGTTTGTATATGTATATGCATATGCATATGTATATATATGTGTGTATGTGTGTGTATGAGTGTGTGTGTGTATGTGTGCGCGCGCGCGTGTGTGTGGACACATACATACATATACATATACATATACATGTGCACACACACACACACACACACACACACACACACACATAGAAGCATACATATAAATATACATACATATACAGATACATATACAAACATGCATAAACACACCCACGCCCACATATCCACATACACACACGCGTGCACGCACACACACACAATGCACATACACGTACATATACATATACATAAAAATACATATACAAAAACAAACATACATAAACACCCACCCACCAACCCACACACACACACACATGCACACACACATATATATGTATGTATATATGTATATTTGTATATGCATACATATATACATATATATATATATATATATATATATATATATATATATATATATATATATATATATTCATACATGCATACATACATATAAATATATATACATGTACATATATGTATATACATATATATATATATAT